>SNQJ01S0109764.1:21512-41397 GCA_010110895.2 Picea sitchensis
GTCCAACAAATGCTTATCATGGAAGTCAGGTGCAAGAACTGAACACTAGGTACAAGGACTGAACTCTCAATTTTTTTTATTAGGAACATTAATCCAAATCCTTTCTAAATCATTAAAAACAAACGAAATTATGAATATCAACAACATTTTATTTCATCAATCTTGTTAGACACATTATCTTCATGAATATGGGTAAATATGATGATAGGCATAGTAATCATGTGCAAGGATAAGGTATAAGGATACCAACTGATGGTGTAAAATATTTTAGTCTAGCGAGAAAACAACATGAATCCATAGTAAAGTAATGAACAATAGCAAGTAAAAGAGAACAATGCAAGAACACAACATGACCTACCTAGTCTATCTACCTACCCTAAGCTTGATATTCGAGAAGTTAGGTCTCTTCCTCATTATGGTGTTTGATAAGGGACATACTACTGGGTTGTGGTAGTATCCTTCCCTCTAGCATAGACAAGTAATAGGAATCATCGACATATTTCTTTTTGAATTTATAAGGACCTTTCCATAGATCATAAAACTCCTTGTTCATATTCTATTTTCCCTTTCTCTTGTCCCACATAACTACCAATTTTCCTTGTTTAAAATCTTCCTCTTTGGAATCACTCACTTTCTTCTCTTCTTGAATATTTTTCTCTTGTTCCAAAGTAGGAAAATATGACCTCATTGGGGAAATTTTCCTTTGATAATGTTTATGAAACTTTGTTGCATTTCCCCTTTTCAAAATTGTAATGGAACCCAATTCTTTATCTTTGTATTTGTCAAGTTGATTTTGATAATACTCCTTCTTAGGCCATAATTCATCCAATATATCTACTTCTTGAGGGAGGTTATCTAGGTAAATACTAAGAGAGGAATCTATAGGATTCTAGGAATGGTCTTCCTCTAGGAAATAATTGAATTCATAATCATATTCAAGATCTTCCACATTGGCTCTCTTCTATGGTTGATTGTATAAAAGAGAATTGGTTTCTTTTTCTATGAAAATGGTGGCACATGATAGGTCCATATGTAAAGTACCACCCAATGTTGTATCCCACTTTATTGATAAAATAATTCCCCAATTATCAGGCACATCAAGGACTACAACATCCATCACAACAACTATCTCGAGATATCTTGCAAGGTGAACTAGTAAGTCTTCTATCAAACCATATACCTAAATTTCCTTATAATCAATTCCATAGCCATTCTCATAAGGTATTTTGATTTCCAAACCCATTTGTTTCATGACCTTCAATGTCATGACATTTTCAGATGCCCCATAATCAAGCATGAAATTTCTAGGCCATGTATTATTTATTTCTAGGGTAATAAAGAAAGGTGGGTAATCCTCATTGGTTCACCTAAGATGGTTTTCTTGTAACAATATAGGAGGATGCCAAGTTCACCTTATATATTCATAAATATTTATACCTTATTTCTCATTAAGGGAATCTTGATTATCTCTTTGAGAGGTACATGTATATTAACTTTTCCCAATGTGCCAACCATATTAATGTGCAAATCTATCTAATCATTCTTAGGTAATGTTGGCTGAGGAGGAACTTTATCATTTGATGGTATAGGAGGTCTTGGACGAGGAAATATAGGATTATTAGGAGGGGCTTGGGGAACATTATTTTTTCTAGAATAAACTTTTAACTCCTTCATAAGTGTAATGTTCCACCTTACTTACCAACAACACATCAAAATCTAGGCTTAGTATAGGTAAAACACTTTTTATTTATTTTTAAACAACTACAAATTAATTCATATATCATGTAATTATAACCATGATTATAATTGTGTATACATGCACATAAACAAATTCTTTTAAACCATTTCCAAATATGTTCTAAGTAATCATGAACATATTATTTCCTACAAGCATGCACACAATATGTTGCAACCTCCAAATTTATTTCAAAATATACTTACAAAAATGTATTCTAACTTCCTCATAAAAATCCATGGATTTTTTAAATCAAGAGTAGATATCAGACTTATAAATCTACATCCAAGAGGTACATATTCAAAACTTTATATGCATGCAAGATGAAACTATTGGGGCAATTAAACACTTGCGTACATGCAACTTTTACAATCAGTGAGGCACTTAATCAGTCACTTTGTGTACTTACAAACTCTATAACTATTGTTATTTTTAATCAAGAAATTTTTAAACAAACTCTAAATCCACAACATCCTTTAATTAAACTCCCAACATGCTTACAAACCTAGGTTTTCTACATCAACAAAAAACATTTCATTTTCAAGCTAGAAAATAGTAGGGTGGAATAAGTGTTGCAACTCCCAATGTTGTAACACCAATACTGTAACTCATGTTGTTGCAAAACTAGTGTTTCAACACCTATTGCTGCAATATCCATGTTATAAATCATGTTGTTGCAACATCATTGTTGTAACACCCATTGTTTCAACACTAGTGTTGTAACGCTTGTTGTTGCAACACCCGTGTTGTAAATCATGTTGTTGCAAAACCAATGTTGTAACACACATTGCTACAACACCTATGATGTAAATCATCTTGTTGCAACATAAATTTTGTAACATCTATTGCTGCAACACCCATGTTGTAACACCTATTGTTGTAACACCTGTTGTTGCAACACCCATGTTGTGAATCATATTACTATAACACCAATGTTGTAAGACTTGTTCTGCAACACTAGTATTCTAGCACATGTTGTTGCAATTTTTGTCTTCCAAGGAAACAAAGAAAGAGAAAATGAAAACGAGAAGGGGTGATTCGTGGAAGAGGGAAAAAAATGGAGAGACAAAATAGAGAGAATAAAGAATAACTAACATCTTTCTTTAATCAACAGTAATATGATTTCCATAGGGCATAACCAAATTCTGTAAATCACACATATTAACAATTTAGCTTCTAAAAACATGATTTATGAACTTAAAATGGGGGAGAAGGGTTCTTTTGTTATGAATACCCACTATGTTTTCACTGAACCAAAACATAAACATTCCAAAACTAGATTTATTTAAATCACAAATAAATTATCTCTATAAAATATGTTTACATAGATAATCTAATATATGGCACAAAAAGTAACACCTATAGCCACCAACAAGCTTCAACATCAATGCAATAATACATATGCATGTTAAATATAATTTCCATGATCTAAATAAATAAAAACAATTAAATCCCTTAACCATATTTCCTGAACCCTCTTGCAAGCCCTCTTTTAACTTTCTCTTCTATGAAGAAATTTGTACAATAAAGAGAAGAAATAGAAGAAATAGAGGAGAATCATTTTCATCTTCACTAACAAATCCTTTTTCTTTAACCCTGCATAAGATTTCTTCCACAATTCCACACAACTATCTAGATTCCTGAGATGTTAACTAAAATTGGTTTTTTCCATAACTCAATAATTAACCTAGATGTTAACAATTTAAACTACCAATCTTGTTGTAATTAGAAATCATTCCATATTTATAAAATAACATAAAATACTAAATTTAAACAACTAAAATTTTACTTGAAACTTGTTGATCAAATCTTTGCAGCAGATCTAACTTGAAATCACTAATTAGTTCACCAAAAAAATTGCATACAAACTCTGTAGTGCTCCACCTTCCAACTTTATAGACAAATTGTCTCACCGCCCAACCTTATTCAGGAAGAACTTCGATAACTTCTCCTGTTACGAGGGAAAAAATATCTATGGCCAAAGGTAAACCACAACAGATAGGTATGACTGCAAAAATCAACTCAATTCCATTGTATGTTATATAAACTAATGTGCAAGATAAGAAAGAGGCCTACCTTGATCCAACGTTCGATGATGTTCCATCGTTGAGCACTTCGAACCAAAGCTTTATACTTGCAATAAGTTCCCAACACACAAGCATATAAAGTACATGGTGATAGTATAAAGGGGTTAGCACATTAGATAACATAATCCATTAATAAACATTACAAACATCCCCATGGATAATAATCATATATTTGCACGATACCAATAGGATGGGAAAGGAGTATTTCTGTTAATAATTGATCGGCAGAAGTGACAACATTACAGACTTCCGTGTCGGCACGGTATGAAACCAAGGAACCAAGTTCCTTCCAACTGGGCCTCCACCACTTCAATCCTCCACCAAAGGCAAGCTCATAGTAAAGATACAATGAGGTTCTCTCAACAATAGGGAAAGAGCTTGGGGGTTGAACATTGTGTTCAGATTTGAGGGACAAAAGGATGCAGACTCAATATGAAGTAATTTCTCCAGAGTAACTTTTCTCTCAAAGTTGAATTCTTTCTCCTCCTTTCCATAGCTCGGAATTGTGCTTTCATAGTCTTCGAAATGCAACTGAAAGGCCAAGTTAGAACGTTTCCAGTATGTGGAAGGCCAAGGATCAGAGATCTCCTGTCATGACATGGAAACCCAACTCCATTTTGTATTTTCTGGCACAAATCTCGATGTATGCAGGTTGTAGTGGAGAAACCTGCATATACGCATGTTGTATAGAATTTAGGGCACGTATGTGTGGAAAAATGTGTATTTTTGGCTCTAGATTCATCAAAAATGGATGACAAGTTTGCATAGGGAAATGGAAAAAGGACCTCTATCCAAGATAGCAATGGTGGGAAAAATCTTGTTATAACATCTCCCTTTGGAACCCTTGAGTTGTAAGAAAAATTAAGGAATAACCAAATACAACAATACAGGAATAATAGGAAAATTAAGTAAGAGTGACTAGGGAATAATATAATCCACTCTTCCTTCCAACACCACTCAGACCTTACTCAACCAGGTCAAGCTAACCTAGATATATATTTTAGAGTTTCCGAAATGATTTGGCATCATCTCATTACTTTTCTGGATTCCCCCCCTCATACCATGAGGGTCCTTCTATATTTATAGACTTTAAGAGGGGTGACACCTCACCCTCTCATGTAAAATTAGATATTTATTCATTTTTAAAAATAAAAATATTTTGAATTATTCACCACCCCTTCTAAGGTGACATTACCACATTTTTTCTCTTTTTAACTAAATATTTAATCAACCTAATATTTATCACCCCCATGTGTCACTTTATATTATTTTATATTATTATTGTTTTTTAATTAATTATTTCACCTTTTTTACTAAATAAATATTAAAGTTAAAATTAGCCCCTCAAAAGTGGGTAAATTTGGAATTAAATTAATCCAAGTTTTAACTTAGGTTGGCTTACCTGGTCGATTTATTCCCCTGAGTGGTGATGTTTTGCTAGATAATATGGATTCTACACCCATATGGAATGCCTCTCCAAACTTATTTGGACTCCACATCCTTTCCTTGTACCTAGGACTCCACACCATAGTAGATTCAATAATTCACTTCCTAATCTATTCCATAGATCCAAGACTCCACTTCTTAATCTTCCAAATATTTAGGACTCAATGCCCTAATATTTTCTCATAGATCCAAGACTTTGTCCCTTGATATTCCATGGATTTAGGACTTAGTTCCATAAACTCCCCGACTTCTCATCTATTCTACCTAAAACTCCATGTTTCCTGAAACTCCACATTTCCTTCAAGGTACTAGTTGTGAGCTCATACTCATTTGATGATATTGTTGTCAAGGTCTTGTTTTCCTAGACCTACACATATCATGATTACATAGATTAATATCATCAATTTAAAATTCACAATGAATTAACTTAATCATATTTTACCCAAATGTGTACATGACTTCCACCATGGATTATTTTAGGGGATAAATTTCGCTCATTGGATAATTTTCCATGGTTTTTCCCAAAAACGATTCATTGTTCTAAACTGGTTCGCCCAAATTCTATAGGATAAAATTATTTTACCTTAAAAATTGCCAAAATTGTATACAAACTATATAAAATCCTTATAAATTTGAATATTTTTATAAAAATATCGTCAAACATTTAATAGTTGGCATTTGAAGGATTAGTAAGATTCGTCAAGGTTTGTACATTATAAAACAAATTTCCATCCTTAAAATCATCCCTGACTTCCAAAGTCATTTCCAATCTGGGAAGATCCAAGCATCCATATCGACAAGTAACCAAGTTCCCTACCATATCTTGATCATTGCAAGGTTATGCATAAATAATCATGAAAATTAGGTTTCATCAGCTAGATGATAATCAACTATTTGTTCCACACAACAATGATTAAGTTCATAATCAACCATCTATTCCACACAGTAATGATCGGGACCATAACCAACTATATGTTCAATACAACAATAATGAAGATCAAAATCAAGTAATTGTTCCACACATCAATGATCAAGATCATAATCAATTATTTGTTCCACACAACAATGATCATGATCATATCAAATATATAAACAAACATAAGAATGGATGCAATCATGTATATAATATGTGCACACACAAACACACACACACATGTGTGTGTGTGTTCACAAGTCAAGTTACCCAACCAAGTCACAAAACTATACTAGCCATATGGGACACTATATACTCGCCCTCTTGGGAATAAAATTGTCTCTAAGTTTAATTAAACAAAAAGGGAAATTCCAAATGCATAAAAGATGCATTTTCTCATGTAAAAGAACTAGGACTATACAAGTCCCATTGGACCTTTAATGGGTCCACCATGAAATACTTAAGTTTTCAAATGTGATGTTCGAATATACAAACTAGGTCTACCTTCAAAGTCCTCTTGTCTATTACGTAAGTTATAAAAGAGATTTATTTTTACAGGAAATCTCAAATCCAACAAAGCAAATACATGTGCTAGCACAACAAATCGTCAAGGTTAATATAATTTATCTTTTCAAAAACCCAATTCCATCAAATATTTTACATCATGAGTCATAGCTTATGTCAATATTTCATTATCTTTACCTATGCAATCAACTAATCTTGTAGCTTCAATGTCAACACATTATGAGAAATCTTAAATCATGCTCATCATCCATATGACAAAGTATGGAATGCAATATAGTAGTACCTATTCCCAACTAATATAAACTCTCTTTCAACTATATAACATACTTATAACTATCATGATGTGATTCCAAACTCTTTTATACTACAAGTATTTTTTATTCTACCACAAGAGCGTAACACCTTATTCAAGGAATTCACTTGTATGCTCATATTAAAGGTGTATAAAAAGCAATGGTAAAAGTAAGCCACAATGAAATTTTGTTCCATAATATTCTAGTCACACAACAACCCAATAATTATAAGAATAAAAGAGAAAGCTACAACACGAAGGATTCCTGAAACAAAAGTGAAAGGGTCATAATTTGGTAAGCACATTTGACAACAATTCATTGTCATAGTTTCATCATTCTCATTGAGGAATAAATTAAGTCCCAATGGATAGAAAGTATTGGATTTCTTCACTTCTCCATTCATACCCACAACTAACCTAAGCAACGTGATTAAAATTTATACAAACAAAAATATTAATAAATTGTTTCACAATCTCAAGCTAACAATGAATTTTGGGCAATAAATCACCTACAACTTGATTCAAACAACAAATGTAATATTTACTACTAGGTTGAGTTTCTGATTGTTGCAATGAATATGGGTTTTATTTCCACTATCATATCTTGTTATGCTAAGGAAAATAATTGTTAGGATTCGATCCTAACCCCTCTCCATGGGTCATTAGTTAGTAGGATATGATTTATATATAATAAAGGTCGACATTAGTTAATAAGGCCTAATAAATAAAGGAGAATAATTCAATGTAAGAAGACCTAATATAAGATTTCGCTTCTAGAAACATCTTCCTGTAGAAGTTTCCTTAGAAGGTAGAATTAGTATAAATAAGAGTAGGAGGCATTGGATGTTTTTGTCTTAGATATTATTGTAATAGAGCTTTGCTCTGTTGTAGGTTTCCCCCTCAAAGAGGCAAGTGAACATTGATATCATTAATAAAGATGCTCTTTCTGGTGTTATTCTAGTATTGTTCTGGTATTGTTTTGGATATATCATTGTTGTTCTTCCCTTTCTTACCGAATATTTTTATTCTGCATATTATATTGTATCTAGAATATTGCAAGTGGTATCAGATCTCTTTCCCGGGAAAGACTTGTGGGGTAATCGTTTTTTCAGGGTAGAGACATATTTTGGCATCTTTAAGATATAGATATATGTCTTTACACACATAAACCCATAGTTGGGGAGTAATACATGTAGGAAATACAACTGGTTTTTAAGCGCACATCTATTGGCCACCCTTGTAACCCCTATTGGTACCCCTTTGAGTGGTAGCACATAAGACAACACATGTATACGAATTGACCTAGGAATCATGAATCCCTCCATAGTAAAATCGATTGACCTCCTAACTGCTATAGTTTCACCGAGAAAAACACTCGGGAAGTGACTCTTTAATACATGGGTAGTCGGGTAGTATGGCTAAGGGCATGGTCTGGCCTCCTTAGTTGGTGCCTTGAGATATTAGGCCAAGTACTATTGTTGGACCCTGCACATATATAAGAGAAATATAACATAGGGAAAACCCTTGACTGTAGACACCCTGCAAACCCTAACCCTTAGGGAAAAAACAATTGATCTATTTCACTACAAATTGGCCCATGTCAAAAAATTTCGCTACAGAAACACTCCTTGCCGACATTTTTTATTATTGAGAATTTGGGAATTCTGCCACTACAGAAGTATTCAGGGCAGAGTATAACTCTGCAGGGGTATAAAAAAAAGAGTCTAAGGCCTGTCACCACCCTTATTTGTAACCTAGTCCATTGAATTTCTCTCTTCATTATGATCGCAGTGGTACCCTTCACTTTTAATCCTTTTTGTTTTCTCTATGGTCACAACCCTTTCCGAGACACCCTTATTTGACACCTATCCCATTGGACTCCTCTCTTTGTCCTGATCATGCTGGTACATCTCACTTTTTTTTGTCTCAATTTCCATCCCAACACCTCATCTACTACCTAAGTCGCTACCATTCCAACCAGTCAAGCTCAGACCCAAGAATATTGGGACACTAGGTTGTCGAGCTTAGAAATGCAAATGGAATCCATCCCAACTACCATACAAGAAATAATCAAAGACTCCCTCCCTCAATCAATCCAAGAAGCCATCCATGAAGCCATCTATCCCTTCACAAAATGTAAGCAGGTAGAGGCCAATGCAGAGCACCCTCAACATTCCCATTGTGATCATACACATTCCTCCCACTCCCCTTGGGGTTCTCAACACTCTTGGAATAAGGTGCCCAAATTTGACATGCATAAATTTGATGGATCCAACCTAGTAGAATGGAACAATACTTCTCTCTCCATAATATTTGGGATGATGATACCAAACTCCATGTAGGGGTTTTGTACCTAGATAAATAATGATGGCAGTGGTGGCAGTGGCATAAGAAATTTTATCTAGGAATACCCACTTGGAACATGTTCACTAAAGCAGTTTGTGCTCGTTTTGATAGGGAATCATTTTTTTTGTGTAGACTCACCAAGCTACGTCAAACTAGATCAGTCATAGATTTCATCACATAATTTGAATAGTTGGCTATCTAGACTAAGGGCTTATCTTATGCATTTTACCTTGAATTTTTCGTCAGTGACTTAAAGGAATCCATCTAGGCGCATGTGAGCATGCATCATCCTACTACCTGGTTGCAAGCATGTCAATTAGCAAAGGAAGTAGTGACCTTCCTCCAGGCTCCACCCATGAAGGCTCCAATTCTCACCCGTCCTCACCTCGAGGCTCACCAAATTCCAACACAAACATTGAAGGTCCAAAAGGTATATCCAGTCCAAATGGTAGAATGTCACAAGCAAGGACTAGGAGAACAAAATTTCTTCCATATTGATGCATCCACTTCCTCTCCTTCTGAAGGCATCCCATCAGATGAGGCTCCTAACCCAGACGAGGCTCCACCAAGTGATCATGTCGAAGCTCCAATTGTAACCCCTTTGGAACCAGAGGAACCCATCATATCACTCCATGCACTCTTGGGTGTTTCAGCCCCACAAACATTGAATCTCATGGTCTACATCAAACATCATCTGACGGTGTTGTTGATTGATAGTGGTATCACCCATAATTTTATTCATCGTGGGATTTTTTATGAGATACATTACTTTTTCCTCCCCATTTATAATTTTCAAATCCTCATCGTTAATGGTGGTACTATGAAGTGTGGGGACCGCGGTGAGAATGTCAAACTCCAAATGGGTGATTATACTCTCAAAAACCCACATGTTCTTTATTTCCATGGGTGGTTGTGATATTGTATTAGGAGTGGAACGAATTTTCACTCTGGGGCCAATCACAATGGATTATAAATAATTATATATGAGATTCACCCAATATTCTCACCCCCTATACCCTCTAAGGTCTCCAGGAGGGCTCTCCTGAAATCATCAGCTGTCACAGGATGGAAAAAATGTTGAATAAAGGACACCATGGTGTGATTTCTCAATTTAATGCCATCTAGGTCACTTAACATGTCTCTCATGTAGTTCCTCCCATCCTGCAACTCATCTTGGACAAGTACCCCAAGGTATTTGAGATTCCCATAGCCTTGCCTCCCTCCAGGGGTGAACATGATCATAGCATCCCTCTCCTTCTGGGAGGTCAACCCCCCAATGTATGTCCCTACAGATATTCATTTGCTCAGAAAAATGAAATAGAAAATATGGTACATGAATTACTAGAGGCAAGGGTAATTCGCCCTTGTACCATCCCATATTCTTCACCAGTGGTGATGGTCTTAAAAGAAGAAGGTACTTAGTGCATGTGCCCTAATTTTCGTTCCCTAAATAAACTGACCATCAAAGATAATTTTCCCATCCATGTCATTGATGATCTATTGGGTGAACTCCATGGTGCATTTGAATTCACCAAATTGGACCTTCACTTCGACTATCACCAGATCTAGATGAAGGAGGAATATTATCTGAAGACTACTTTCAGAACTCATGAAGGCCATTATGAATTCTTGGTCATGCCTTTTGGCCTTTGCAATGCCCCATCCACCTTCCAAAGTCTCATGAAAAACTTATTGAAAACTTACCTTTGGAAGTTTGTCTTGGTTTTATTTTATTACATCCTCATTTACAACCACACTTGGGATAGAGACCTCATTCATGTGGACAAATTACTTCACTTGTTGCAGGAAAACCAATTGTTTGTAAAAAATACCAAATGCTCATTTGGAGTCAGTGAAGTGGAATACTTGGACACATTGTCAGTCAAGAAGGGGTAAAAGTGGACCCCAAAAAGATATAAGATCTGCAGGAATATTAAAAGCGCCTAAGGGGTTTTCTTGGTCTCACAGGATATTACAAGAAATTTGTCCACCATTATGGTAAAATTGCTAATCCATTTACCGACCTTCTTAAGAAGAATGCATTTCATTGGATACTTGTTGTTGAGAAATCCTTCACATAATTAAATAGGGCCATGTGCACTACTACTGTCCTTGTAGTACCTGACTTCAATAAAACCTTTGTGGTGGAATCGGATTCTCCTGGCATTGGTATAGGTGCAATGCTCACACAAGATGGTAGACCTTTGGCCTTTACTAGCCAAGTGTTGAGTGGCCATAATCTGGGAAGATATACATATGAAAAACAAATGATGGAGATTCTCCATGCGATGCACACATGGCGGCCATATCTCTTGGTACGTCATTTTCATATCAAAATAGATCACCATAGTCTGAAATATTTTTTGGAGCAATGATTATCCTCCCGAGAACAAAATAAGTGGTTGACCAAAATGTTGGGTTATGATTATGAAATCATATACAAAAAGGGAAAATATGATATAGTAGTCGATGGATTATCATGCCAGCATGAGGAATACAACTCCCTCTTTTCCTTATCCTTATCGATCCTTGATTTTCTTGAAGAAGTATGCCAAGAGTGGCTAACACACCCGACTCTCTCCAAGTTAATTCAACGCCTTCAAGAGAACCCTAATCCTCCCATCAACTACAATTGGCAGGAAAATATTCTCAAATATAAAGATCGTATGGTTCTCTCATCCTCTTGAGCACTCAAGCCGAGGCTTTTAAATGAGTTGCACTCATAAGCTATTGTGGGTCACTCAAGCTTCCAAAATGCATATGCGTGTTCCCATCATTATTTTTTCTAGGAAGGCATGAATAAGTATATCCTTCACTTTTTCAAAGAATGTGAGGTGTGCCAACATAATAAAGGTGAAACTATCAAGTCTCCAGGTGCCTACAACTCCTACCCATTCCAACTTCTATATGGACATAAATATCCATGGATTTTATAGTGGGCCTTCCTAAATATGGGAATAAGTCCATAATCATGGTGGGGGTTGATCACCTCTCTAAGTATGCTCATTTTTGCGCCTTATCCCACCCTTTGACACTAGCATTGGTAGCACAAGTTTTCCTTGATCATATTTTCATGTCACATGGCATGCCCACATTTATTGTATCTGATTGTCACCCCTCTTTCACCAAAACATTTTGGAAATATCGATTTAAATTGCAGGGAACCCAACTGAACATGAGCACAACATATCACCACCAGTCTGACGACTAAACAAAAAAAGTCAAAAAAAAAATGGAAACCTACTTGTAATGTTTTTCTTCAGACAAGAAACACCAGTGGGTGCAATGGATCCCCTTGGAAAAATGGAGATACAATACTTCCTATCATACGACCACTAAAATGACCCCATATGAAGTAGTATATGGCTAATTCCCACCTATAGTCACTACATATATTCGAGGCACATCAAAGGTCCAATATATTGATACAATGTTGTAAGGTCACACAACCACTATCGCAGCTCTAAAGGATAACCTCCACATGGCCCAAAATTGCATGAAGCAACAAGCAGACTAGCATCATTCGAAAAGGATTTTTCAAGAAGGCGATCATGTGTTTCTTCGGCTACAACCTTACAAGAAAACATATGTCAAAGCCTAGAGAAATAACAAGTTAGAACCCAATTTTTATGGGCCCTACCAGATCATCAAGCATATTGGTTCAGTCGCCTACAAATTGTTCCTTTCGGCTACTTCCAAAATCCATCTGGTGTTCCATGTTTCATGTCTGAAGAAAGTGGTGGGACATAATTGCAGGGTCCAAACCATCCTTCCATAATTATATGAAGAAGGCTCCCTTTGTATCCAACCAGATGAAGTCCTCAATCACCGTTAATTTTATGTACATGGTAGAACTATCAAGTAAGTGTTGATAAAGTGGAAGGACACATCACCAGAGGATGCGACCTGGGAACCATCAACCATACTCCAGTCGTTTCTGCACCTGCAACCTTGAGGACAAGGATGCTTTTGAAGGGGGGGCGTGTTAGGATCCGATCCTAAACCCTCTCGATGGGTCATTAGTTAGTAGGATATGGTTTCTATGTAACAAAGGCTGACATTAGTTAATAATGCCTAATAAATAAAGGAGAATAAGTCAATGTAATAAGACCTAATAGAAAATTTTTCTTCTAGAAAGATATTCCTCTAGAATTTTCCTTAGAAGGTAGAATTAGTATAAAGAAGAGTAGGAGGCATTGGATATTTTTGTCTTGGATATTATTGTAATAGATATTTTCTCTGTTGTAGGTTTCCCCCTCGAAGAGGAAAGTGAACATTGCTATCATTAATAAAGGTGCTATTTCTGGTGTTGTTCTGGTATTATTCTGGTATTGTTTTGGTATTGTTCTGGATATATCATTGTTGTTCTATCATTGCTTTCTAAATATTTGTGTTCTGCATATTATATTATATATGGAATATTGCAATAATGTATGAGATTTTTCCTTGGACACACTCTCTCTTCACCTCCAAAACATGGGATTTAACAACCTTAACAAAAAGATTTTCATATAGAAATTTAGATGAGTGAATTCAAATAAAAATGCAATCATTCCAACTTTGATACCAACAAAATATTTTTTTTAACATGGAAATCCAAATGACTATCCACATGCCCATCTTGAACTCAGGAAATACAACTCTTCATAGCAGCCCGAATGGTTGGCCTCATGCCTAAGATTACATTTATTCCCAAAAAAATGCAATCAAATCACAAGAAGAATCAATATTTGAATAAATGAATCAAGAATATAATAATGGCTCTTTGCCCAAAATCAAATTGGAAAACCGGTTTTCATATTTATGTTTTATTTCAAATTCTTGGGAGTAGTCTTAATTTCTATAATGAACTTGGGACACCTACCCATCAATCGATCCATTATTTCTAATATGCATGTGAGGAGAAATTAACTAGAATTCAATCCTTTGATTTCACTAGTGAGTGAAAAACACAAATGAAATCATTCATTTCCAATATAAACCCCAATCAAATGCATGGGGGATTCACCTTATTGACCAATATCTTATCATGTTCATTCATAAAGGGGGTTTTAAAATTATAGAAAATAGAGTCAATATATTATAGGTATTGGGGGGATGTAGGATAGGGGGGTTTACAAGTATTTGGGGGTATAAAAAGGGTTATTTGGTAAAAATAATGGATATCTAGTAAAATAGGTTTTTTTTTATTAGAAAAATGTATTGGGAGGGAGGTTAAACAAAAGGATTTGGGGAGGTATTTATCAATAGCTAGTGAAATTAGGGGTATTTTTTAGTATCCCGTGAATGAAAAAGCTATGTCATGGGTTCATTGAGAGGAGACCTCGTTATCAAATGGAACAAGGAAAATAAATTTGGAAATATGCAAATATTGAAGAATCAATGAATACAATTTTAAATACAATTTTTTTTAGAAATTCAAATCTAGAAATTGTGTTTTCATGAACAAGAAGATGCATCAAGTAATTCATCAAGTTTGTGAGTTTCAACTCAGAATAAACATCACTATTAGTACCATTTAATAATTCAATTCCACTAGTTACCTCGATCATCTTCATTTCATAGATTTTGGTGTTTTTATTTTGATTAGCCCACAATAACTACTATGTTTTCCTCCTTTACGCATACCTATTCTATACATGTTTCCTTTCATTCCAAACACTAATATTTTTTATTAGAATTTGGGTATGTCAATAGACACTCTATACATAAATACTGCATCAAAATTCAAATAAACACATTCCCAACTTCTATCAAATTGATTTGAATTTATAATATTTAATACAATAGGTCAAGATAAAACTAAAAAACACGAAATGGGTTAGCTTCATAATATAACTAATTCTACAAAATGAGATTGGTAAACTCTATAAGTTACGATATGTTTAAATAAGATTCTTAAAAGTAGATAAAGAAAATTAAATGGAATGCTTCATAAGCTAAGATATGTGTAATTAATATTATTTAGAGTAGCTCAGAAGGATATACCTTGTAGCTGAAACCCACTATGAACCAATCCACCTTGGTTGTGCTTACTTTGTCTGTACAATTNAAATTAACTAGAATTCAATCCTTTGATTTCACTAGTGAGTGAAAAACACAAATGAAATCATTCATTTCCAATATAAACCCCAATCAAATGCATGGGGGATTCACCTTATTGACCAATATCTTATCATGTTCATTCATAAAGGGGGTTTTAAAATTATAGAAAATAGAGTCAATATATTATAGGTATTGGGGGGATGTAGGATAGGGGGGTTTACAAGTATTTGGGGGTATAAAAAGGGTTATTTGGTAAAAATAATGGATATCTAGTAAAATAGGTTTTTTTTTATTAGAAAAATGTATTGGGAGGGAGGTTAAACAAAAGGATTTGGGGAGGTATTTATCAATAGCTAGTGAAATTAGGGGTATTTTTTAGTATCCCGTGAATGAAAAAGCTATGTCATGGGTTCATTGAGAGGAGACCTCGTTATCAAATGGAACAAGGAAAATAAATTTGGAAATATGCAAATATTGAAGAATCAATGAATACAATTTTAAATACAATTTTTTTTAGAAATTCAAATCTAGAAATTGTGTTTTCATGAACAAGAAGATGCATCAAGTAATTCATCAAGTTTGTGAGTTTCAACTCAGAATAAACATCACTATTAGTACCATTTAATAATTCAATTCCACTAGTTACCTCGATCATCTTCATTTCATAGATTTTGGTGTTTTTATTTTGATTAGCCCACAATAACTACTATGTTTTCCTCCTTTACGCATACCTATTCTATACATGTTTCCTTTCATTCCAAACACTAATATTTTTTATTAGAATTTGGGTATGTCAATAGACACTCTATACATAAATACTGCATCAAAATTCAAATAAACACATTCCCAACTTCTATCAAATTGATTTGAATTTATAATATTTAATACAATAGGTCAAGATAAAACTAAAAAACACGAAATGGGTTAGCTTCATAATATAACTAATTCTACAAAATGAGATTGGTAAACTCTATAAGTTACGATATGTTTAAATAAGATTCTTAAAAGTAGATAAAGAAAATTAAATGGAATGCTTCATAAGCTAAGATATGTGTAATTAATATTATTTAGAGTAGCTCAGAAGGATATACCTTGTAGCTGAAACCCACTATGAACCAATCCACCTTGGTTGTGCTTACTTTGTCTGTACAATTCTACTAATACAACTAATATGCCCTTGAGAATTGTAGCTGAAACCCACTATGAACCAATCCACCTTGGTTGTGCTTACTTTGTCTGTACAATTCTACTAATACAACTAATATGCCCTTGAGAATCTAGTTATGCATTCATAACACATTCAATTCAGTTCTCTACCCATTCATGAAATAAATGCATAAGATTAAGAAAAATTATATCCTTGTATTCGCATCCACCAGAGTTAATTCACAGCCCATACAAAGATGGTTGTAGGTAACCAACCAAAGCATAATGAAAGACTTGTATTGGGATTGTTTTTTTTCTAAACAGACCACAAAAAGGGCCGCAACAAGTCACTGTGATATACGAAGAAGAGTGTAATTATGGACACCATCCAAGAATTGAGCATAACACTTTCAAATAACCGCATTAAACCTACATAGGTTAATAGACAAGTTTTCCTTTTATTGGGCATAGTTAGTAATAAAATCAATAATCAATCTATAGTTATTTGGTTTGAGCAAAAAACTAGCAATCTAAGCCACATAATTAGAGTGATATGGATCCAATTCCACAATTCAATTAAAGGGAAACCAAGTTGTAACATTTCATTTTCATAGCAATAAGAAATAATTTAAACTCAATGATTAAGATAAGCAAAGTTTGGGCTGTAAAAGTCACCCGTCAATACAATAAACTAGACACTCATAAATAGTAAATAAAGAAATATGAATGCAGGTTACCTCTTTCTCTTGCTTATGTTCCATTGTTATATATTGAAATGTATTATGGCCCTACTTACACCCCTATTGCTTTAATGACAAACTCATACATCAAATCTATTCTGATAATAACTCCACAAAATGAATTTATCTTCTATCAACACATTACAACAAACTATTTTTCTTGCTGACAAATTAGTCACAAAAATAATTCTACCATAAAACTTCTCTTAGAAGTTTAGAGAATAAAATCAAATCAAAACATGAATTCTTTGTTTTTGTATCTTTTCCAACATTTGTGAAGGTACTACAGTCTTCTCAAGGCTCACAATTTTCCTGCAACTTGGGTTTGATTCTTAGCATGCAAGTTCAGATATTCCTTCATCAGTTATTTGTATCCTAAAGTGGCATAATTCCAAAGTGACCCCTACATTTTTATGCATATGGATTTATTCACAACACATAGACCCAAGACAAAAAAACAAAACTTATCACATATCTTTGACTGGGCTCTAATATAACCACCTTCAAAAGAGTATGACAAACAAGCATACATCCAATTTCTACTAACATATGAGCATGCCAAAAACACAGCCCCTGATGGACAAAACACTCATACATACAAATAAATTTAATTTTCAAATTCATATCAAAAGAAAGGGATATAAATAACCAAAACAAAGTCATGGACTAACCCAATAGTAAATATATTACATTCTACATTTTTTCCAAAAACATTTAGATTTATATTCTTTTAAAATAAGCGTCCATTCACAAATATCTACCAGAGACAATTGATATCCATAGCTTATTTCACCTATAACTTCTATGCCACTCAAAACAATACTTGATGACATTAGAATCTCACCAAATTCTTGTGCATTGATTCCCTTAATGATAGAACCTTGGCAGACCTAGAAGGACACCATCTTCCAAAAAAGTTGGTATATTATGAATCTCATTAGTTTTTCAAAGTAAAGTATGAAAGGATACTAGATACAAGTCAAAGGTGAAGCCACTAGAATTACTTTGTTTCTTCATTTTAATGCCTAGAATTACACCATTAATACCTCAAAGAGATCCAACTATTACAAACAAAAAAATCAAAGGCTTGTTGGTATCAATCTCAACTAAGAATTATATCTCTAAGAAGAAGAGTCAAGACCACAACAATTTAAATTAATTTTCTTTATGCTAGGCTACCTAAGTTCTTCTTCACCAATCAATTCTATAAGAAGACATTGCAGGCCCAAGGCCTTGGTGTTGAAAATTGACTCTAATACCATATGTAAGGTCCCACCTTAATTACCAACATCACATCAGAAGCTAGGCTCAATATAGGTATACATTTTTTTCTTTTTTTTTAAACAACTTCAAATTAATTCATCTATCGTGTAATTATAACCATGTTTATAATTATGTAGCTATGTACATGAACACGCTCTTTCCAAATCTGATCTAAGAAATCATGAACATATTATTTCCTACAAACATGCACACAATCCATTGCAGCCTCCAACTTTAATTCAAAATATAATTATAAACATGCATTCTAACTTCATCATAAAAATACTTGTATTTTTGAAATCAAGAGTAGAGACTAGACTTAAAAATCTACAGCCAAGAGGTACATAGTCAAAAATTTATATGCATTCAAGTTGCAACTATTGAGGAATTTAAACACATGCATACATGCAAATTTTACAACCATTGAGGCACTTAATCGATCACTTTGTATACTTACAAACTCTATAACTATTCAGATGTTTAAACAATCACTTTACAAACAAAATCTAAATCCATAACATCATTTAATTAATCTCATTACATGCTTGAAAACCTAGAGCCACTGAGGCATTTAACCAAACACTTTGCATGCCATAAACTTATAGCTATAGTGATGCAAGGGCATCTTTGGCTTTAAGCATTCTTCATCATCCAAAAACATTTCATTTTCAAGATAGAAAATAGTAGGGTGGAATAAGTGCAACAAGTCCCAATGTTGTAACACTAGTATTGTAACTCTTGCTGCTGCAACACCAATGTTGCAACACATGTTGTTTCAATACTTGTGTTGTAAATCACGTTGTTGCAACAACATTGTTGTAACACACATTGTTGCAACACCAGTATTGTGTAATGATCCCAAGCCATTATGCAAGGATCATCATTGTTTTGGTGTCCTTTTAAAAACTTTTTCTTGGTTGTGGTATTTCGTCAAACAGTTTGCTGATCTATTTGTTTAGGTGTGTTTATATGTGTGCAACAAATAACAAAAAGAGATAACCATGGAATATACCTCAACCATATGGAATAAGATAGACAAGCCAAAACATCTCAAATCTTATTTATTCATAAAATAGAAGAATCTGCTACAATGGAGATGTCGATCTGGAATGCTCAACAGATGGCCAAGATGATAGACAATAGATAACAAGTATGAGCTGCTACAAAATGCTCCCACTGATACAAAACAAGCCTCCAAAGGTTCGATAAGAGATGAAGACCAATGCCAAGTGCCAAACCCCTCAAGCTGGAAGATGCCACGCTCTGCTGGATAATTGAAGCTCATCAACAATTCGGCCCTAGTGCCAAAGATGTCTAATCATATCAAGAAAGGTTTCAAACAGTAGA
>SNQJ01S0109764.1:50055-68700 GCA_010110895.2 Picea sitchensis
TGAAATACAAAAAAAAAAAATGAAATATACTTAAAACAAAAAAGTGAAAATACAAAATTTAATAAAAAATTCAAAATTAAAAATAAATTAAACAAAAAAATCAAATAATTATTTTTTAAAAGAAATAAATTAAAAAAATAAAAAAAATAAAACCACTATTAAATAAATGAATTTAATTAAAAAAACATTAATTAAAAACTATAGGGCGATGTCGGGCATGTCGATCCAAGAGGGGAACGCATGGGGGGTGATGTCCGGAGTTGCCCCCATCCCTCCTCTCTTGGAACGCCCCCTTGTCGTCCAATTTCATTAGTTTTAGGTTAGATAGATTTTAATTAATTTTTTTATATAATTTTTTTTTTTTAAAATGATGATGATGATGATTAATGTCCACTAAAATTGAAATGATATTTAGTTTTTTTTTTTAATTTCTAACTTTATTTTTAAACTTTTGTAATTTTGTTTTTTATTTAGATCTTTCATTTGAAAGTTTCAATTAAATTAAATTTTGTATTTTGATTTTTTTTTTTAAGATATTTTTTAATTTTTTCAAAATTTTGTATTTCAAGTTTTTCCATTTAGTCATATATATATATATATATGTTTTTTGCTTTTTTCTTTTCAACCCTTTTATTTTAGTTACTTTCTTAAATTTCTTCTTCTTCTTTTTTTTAATCCCAATTATTTTTTTAGTTTTTAATTTTTCTTAAAAAAAATTTAAAATTTTGGGTTATGTTTTTTTTAATGGGTATTTTTTTCATTTTTTTAAAACTAACTCAAATAGTTTTTTTTTCATTTTAATTATTTTTAATGTAAATTAAAAAAATATAAAAAAGAGTTTAGGAGTTTTGAGTTGTTTATCGACGATGGTACCAGTTGTTGAGGCCACCGTTTCAATCAAGTCTGGATTTTAACTAAAAAAATAGTGTTATTGATAGCATCACTTTTCAATTCAAGTGTCAATTTTAAGGTTTTTGTTCACAATGGTGTTAGTTTTCAGTGCAACAGGCCTAGACTTTAACCATTACCAAAAAAATGGAGCTACTAGAAGCACCTTTTTTTATTCAGATGATTATTTTGGTGTTTTTGACCCAAAAATATGATATTTTTAGGATAGATTTCTTGTTTTGAGGTCATGGTTCTCATTAAGTTGGTAACTATGTTCAACTGGATCACCAACCAACCTTATCTAGGAAGAACTTCGTGAAATTCTCCCCCTAGAACCCTCAAGCTGTAAGAGCTCACAAACAGTACCCAGATGTAGTAATAGAAAGATATTAGGAAAATTAAGGAAGAGTGATCAAGAGATAATATAATCCACTCTTCCTTCCAACACCACTCAGACCTTACTCAACCAAGTCAAACTAACCTAGATATCTAATTTAGAGTTTATGGAATTATTTTTACAGCATCTCATTACTTTTTTATCTTTACCCCCTCATACCATGATGGTCCTTCTATATTTATATACTTTGAGTGGGGTGACACCTCACCCTCTCAGGCAAAATTATATATTTTATTCATTTTTTAAAATTATAAATTTTGACCTATTCACCACCCCGTTTAAGGTGCATTCCCACATTTTTTCTCTTTTTAACTAAATATCTAGTTAACCTAATATTCATCACCCCCATGTGTCACTTTTATATTATTTATTATTATTTTATTTTTAATTAATTATTTCACATTTTTATTAAAAAAATATTAAAGTTAAAATCTTCTAAAAAATAGGTAAATTTGTAATTAAATTAATCCAAGGTTTAACCTAGGTTGACTTACCTAATCATTTATGTTGTTGAGTGGTGATGTTTTGTTGGAGAATAGGGATTTTTCACCAATATGGCATACCCATCTAGACTTGTTTGGAATTCACATCCTTTCTTTGTTCCTATGACTCCATGCCCTAGAATATTAAGGACTCTTGGCCCTAATCTATTCCATAGATCCAATACTCCATGTCTTGATCTTCCAAAGATTTAGGACTTTGTGCCCTTATATTTTTCTCATAGATACAAGACTTTGCACCTTGATATTACATGGATTTAGAACTCAATGCCACAAAATCCATGGCTTCTCATTTATTCTAAAACTCCACATTTTCCTCAAGGAACTCATTGTGAGCTCATACCCATTTGATGATCTTGTGGCAAGGCCTTGTTTCCCCAAACTTGCACATATCATAATTTCATATATTAAGATCATCAATCTAACATTCTTAATGAATTAACTTAGTCACATTATACCCAAATGTGTACATGAATTCCACAGTCATTTTCAATCCAGGAAAATCCAAGCATCCATGTCGACAAGTAACCAAGTTTCCTACTATATCTTATTCATTACAAGGTTAAGAATACATAATCATGAAAATAATGTTTCATCAGCTAGATCATTATCAACAATTTTCTCCACAAAACAATGATCAGGATCATATCAAATATATAAGCATACATAAGCATATATGCAATCATGTATACAATATGTGCACACACACACACTCACACACACACACATATCAGTGTTCACAAGTTAAGTGACCCAACCAATACCATATCATATAATGTTTGCATACATAATCCATCAAAAATTACTCTCCTCGGGTGTCACAAAACTATCCAATCCAAATGGGATAGTACACTAAGTTTCTCTCTTGACTCTTCATCCATTTGGCTTAGAATTTCCATTCTGATTTTTCTAGCGGCCTCCCTTATTTCATTGTTCAAGTTGTTCTTGGGTCATATTGAAGTATTCTTCAGAAGATATAATATAGATAGGTTCCAATGTTTCAAGTAAGTTCATATAGTTGGGGCCTCTTCTAAATCTATGACATAAGTGGGAGCTAGGGTGTTAGGAACCTTTTTCTCATTTAGAGGCATAGGCTTCCAAGACTAATTTTTCCTTTGTGGTTGGCCCTTGTATGGAGGTCTCACCATCTGTTGCTAAATCCTTTCCATGTTAGTAACTTTTTTCGTCAACAATTTTTTGGTTTGAGCAAGGCCGTTTATGGCTTCTTCAATTTTATGAACCCATGGAGCACTTATATCTTGGGTAGGATCAGTGCTATGAACAAATCTAGAATTAGTATTAGATTTGTCCTTATGGGAATAGAAGGGTTATCTTGAAAGAATAAAGTTATCAATAATGTAAACACCAAAATGTTATCACAGGATTTGTACTTGTGCAAATCCCTCCACAAGATCTCAATCTTGTGTAACAATTGGAGGTATCTACCACTGTCACCTAAGTAGATACTTGCCTCATTTTAGTGAAGGAAATAATTCCAACACAAGGGAGGCTTCATTGATGACATCAAGGGATCAAGTAGCAAGATTAGAGAATCCTACAACCCCCTATCTTGGTCACTCGAATTCTTAAGCTATGTCTAGGAAAGGTGAAGGGAATAATTGGATTGAATGAGGTGTTTGGGAAACCTATATGATAAAATAAACACTTCAATGCATAAAATTAGCAATTGACTCTTTGAATTTATCATACAATAAGGGGAACAATATCCAATTGCTAGACAATAATTTTGAGCAATTTTATCCATAATATTAAGTAGTTTTCAGCAATAAATTGTAGCCCTAATGGTTGTAGAATTTAATTTATGACAACATCAAGTTATTCAATGATTTAATAAAGCATTGAGGTATAGTTAACAAGAAAATGGTGTCATAAAGCTAGTTTAAGTGAAGGTTTTGAGATTTGTTGAGAGTGCAAGCATCACAAACATTAAAGACAAGTGCCATCTACTTCCTTGGGAAATGGACTCAAGCAACACTTTGAAAGATGAGCTATATATTCAAGAATAATGAATCTTTGATCCCTAATGTGCAACCCCTCTTGGACCTTAGGATCTAAACCTACATGAAAACAACCCCTAGGATGCAACCCCTATTGGATCCTAGGTGCCATTGTCTTTCTTCTAGAGTGTCTAGTTTAAGAGTTAAATGGAATAAGATCAAAACCCTAAGTTTCAACCCCTCTNACTAGGTCTCTAAATGCTTTCACAAACTTGGACAAATAAAGGTATGGAAGAATAAAAACACTTATGTCTCCTTCCTAGGGTTTCACTAGAACAATGTAACATGCAACAAGATAACAATTGTCGCATTATGCCATGAACAAACACACTAACTTGAAGAACATCACTTACTTATCCAAGTCACTATGCCAAGAGAAACCCTAGTGGCAAACATCTATCCATCCAAACAATGAAAATAATCCAAAAGAATTCCTTCTCCAAAGGCACACACAAGTATCCAAGATACCAAGAAGAGTACAACGAATAGAGTTCTCTCTCAAAAGTGTGAGGAGTTGTGATGATGATAAAATGATCTGAGTGCTCCCTCTATTTATGTGAGGTAACCAAGCACTAGTTTTCCACATAATTGAGTAAAACAATAATAATGCATGCTAAAAGTGAGGTCAAACCCTCAAAATATCCTCTACAATAATAAATCATGCAAAATAGCCATCATAAGGCTACATGTGTGGTGACATCAAGCCTCCCAAGTGTGAAGGAGGGCCTCCCAAGACCATGTGTCATCATCCAAGGTGAAAGCAAGGTGGGAGAATGACATGTCACACCAAGCCATCATGTGGTGTCCAAGTGGCAACCAAACCCCATAATCTCCATCAAACCCTAGAACATGATGTCATCATAAAAATCCTAGTGTACAAGGTGGAAAAGGAAGCATCCAAGGTGGAGAGAGGGTGTATCTCATCTATGCATGGTGTCCAATACAAACCAATTGCAACTTCCTCCATCGAGTGGTTGAGTAAGGTGTGGGTGCATCGTATAAATCATGGCCTCTCTTCCCATATGTGTCCCATCATGACCATATCTAGCAAATGCAAGCCCATATGTCCATCATCCAAGGTCGAGAATATGTGAGAGCCTGTGTCTGAGTGTGTAAATCCATATAATGACTCAATGATTTGCATCACATGTGCCATATCATGTAAAAAGATGCACAATGTCCTGATCAAAGCATAGGATGTCCTTCAAAAAAACATGTTAGGTGCATCCAAATCAAACCAAAGTATGGAATCAAGTAAGACCAATGTTTGCAAGGTATAATACTCCTTAGATCATATAAAGTAAATTGTTAGTTAACATAGAAGCTACATAAAAAATTCACATCAAGTATCCCATTCAAGCATCACATTAGCTCATGTATTTATGTAAGTTGACAAGTTTAAGTATGGGAGGACCATCATTAGATCCTATTAGTGTAACATCCACACTATAATCCCTAGTTTAATTAATTTTTAATGTAGATATAATGTGTATCCATGGCCAAGCGATGCATATGTGAATTGTATTTCTATATTTTAATAAATAAAATGTGATGCCAACTACTGGAGGATAAGGACAGAGATGAGGGATGAATTAATCAACAAGAGAGGGGAGGGTCTAAGAGGGTTCCAACGGGGAACTACCCATCTCTATTAATTCTACCCACATTCCTGAATTTTATTATCAGTATATATTAAACTTCTAATTTCTGATTGAGTGTCCCCAAAGCCAATCATTGAATACATGTAAGAGGGTGGGTGTGAGAAGTAAAATCCCATAATTATTCAGAGCATGCGAGTTGAGTACCATCATCTTAGAGAAGTGTGTAAGTCAAGAAAGTAAGCCAAAAAGAGAAAAAAATGTACGAGTAGTTACAATAGTTTTAGACATTAGATTTTTGCATGGACAACAAGCAGAGAGTAGGGAAAAAGAGCATTGGAGCTAGAGCAAGGAGGCTGGGTGAATTATGGAGCATGATTGAGAATTTTTGGAGCTAAAGATTGAAGAGATAGGTTGCCAAGCCTGAAAATTGAACTCCCAGGGGGAGTTTCACTATAACAACTAGTGGGTTGTTGTTGTTTTCTGGTAGTTTTCATATAAGTGAGTTCCCTTGAGTTCCCAACAGAGAGATTATTGTTTACATGTGCGAGAGAGACCCTGATAAATGAATGGGATGCCCGATGGACTAAGAGCAGTGAAAGGGTACATTGCTTGGGTTAGGCAGGTCAAGAAGACGAGAGATGATGGAAAATCGAGATCATTTTTTTAAGTAAAAGTAAACAAAGTAAAAAATATCGTGTTAAATCGTTTTTTCAACCAAAACTTTTTAGAAACTTACTAAGATAAAATTAGAAAGGCTAGATTGTACAAATGACAAAATTCCATGTTCATTTCAACATGAAACTTATTGATATTTGATTTCAACGTAATTTCCAACGATATTTGTATATTTAATTTAAATGTTCGCTTGAATTAATAACAACTCATTAACATGAAAAAAAAAAGACTTTGTTATCATTGTTTACTAATGATTATATTTATATTATTGTATAATAAATTTTTCCAATAATTTAGAATTCAAGGTTGTATTAAAAAAATTGAAAATATCAATTAGAAACTTAACCTAAATTAAATGTAATGGTATTAACTTAATATAATTCCAAGAAGATTATAAATGAAGTAAATGCATATATAATGTAGTAAATATATATGAAATATGAGCTAGTTTAATAAAGGGTCACATATATGATTCCAGAGAATAAATATATATAAGTTGATATAGTTTTTATTGAAATTGACATGAAGATACAAAGATGTGATTTGAATGTCTCAATATTAGGGTATTTAGAGCATCTTCTCTTATTCTATAAGGAGTTATTCTGTAAATAATCTTTATTATCACTTTTGGAGTTGAGTTTTATATTATATAGAGGTAAATGTATATATAATAGGGGTTGATGTTAAAGTTATTGGTTCGAAACTTGAAAGGACAAAAAATCCAACCATGTTAAGGATTGGTACGGCTCACAAAAAATCCAACCATGTTAAGAGTTGGTGTAACACACGTCGAATTAAATACCCCTAAGACTAATCCAACAAATCAAGAACAAACTAGCAAATAATTTTTATTTTATAAAAATAATGTTTTAAATTTTTTTATTAAATTTAAAAATCAAAATTTTTAAATCACATTATCTTATTTTATTACATAAAAACATATTATTACTCTTGTCATCGATTACGTATACATGTTATATTTAATTTGTTCAAGTGTTTAATTTACTTAATTTTTATAAATTCGGTTTTATTTTCTTCACTATGTCGTGTTAAAGTAAGAGTAAACAAAGTAAAATGGTTAAAGTAAGAGGACGAGAGACGGGTGATTCTTCATGTTTCACCATTTTTGTGATTAACTTTTTTTCAAAGTGAGCCTCATACAAAGCATCGATTAGTATTTTGAATTGGTGGTTAAAATTTCCAACTACTCATATGCTCTAGTGGATTGGAATCCATAAGGATATTCATTTTATGTTATTTTCTTATTTATGTCTCAATTTTTTTTATGAAGCTTTTATGTTTAGATTCATTTCAAAGGATGAGTCTCCTTTTTACTCTTCCCTAAGATGTAATTAATGGAAAGTGTTAATGTATCTACACATTTATGTTAAATTTACTTTAGTAAAATGTATTTTTTACTACAATTATTATGCATTTACGAATCCATAATTATTATTTTAATGTTAAATTTACTCACTAGAAAATTGTTAATCACTAGTTCGATAAGCATACATGAAATGACAAATATTTTCAAGTCGAAAAATTTGTCCTAAAATGGGATAATGTGGATGAGTTAAAGAGAAAACACATGGAATTCCAACAAATTTGGATAGGACCTTACCAATTGGAAAAATTCCCTTATCATGTATCATTTACAAAATTTATTTACAAAATTTAGAAGCTAACAAATACGTCCTAACAAGCCATGGCTAAATTTTGAAATAGTATTTCAATTATACTTCCCTTAAAGTAGCTAGACAAATATTTTCAAATCGAAAAATTTGTCCTAAAATGAAATAATGTGAGTGAGCTAAAGGAAAAACACATAGAATTCCAACAAATTTGGATAAAACCTTACCAAGTGGAAAAATTCCTTTGTTAGGTATCATTTACAAAATTTAGAAGCTAACAAATACGTCCTAACAAGCTATGGCCAAATTTTGAAATAGTATTTCAGTTATACTTCCCTTAAGGTAACTATTTTGTCATTATTAATTATCTTTTGAGTTTGTTTCTTTATTGATTTTGAATTTATTCTCTTATGTTCTAATGATTATTCATTTCTTCCTCCTTTTATTTTGATTAATCATTAACTTTTTTCTTTCATATCATAATTCACTCGCTTTAATTTGAAGTTGTTTTTTTAGCTTTCTACTTTTTTATTTTTATGGACATGAATATTATCCTATTATAACTTTAAGGCAACTCTACGTTTTCCTTGAATGTATATTTGGTTTCATCCTTCCACATGCAGTGACATTTTTTTTTGACTAGAGGTTAAGCTTGGAAAATTCCACAAGGTTTCGTTAGGTTATGATATTGAAGGAATAATATTTGAATGGGTTATGATATTGAAGAAATAATATTTGAATGTGGATCATGTAGATAATAAGAATGTTTCAAGTTGTAATTAGAACTAGAATATTGATTAACATTTTGATGATCCTAACTTCTATTTCAGTTGATGAATTAATTTGTCAAAATAATCCATATCCATTTGCATACATGTGAAAGGTGAAAATTTAGAAATCTAGGGTTTATAAAGTGAATATTCTCAATACCTAAGCATGGAAAATTATTAATAAATTCTAATAAAATGCAATTAACCTGATCAATCCTATAAGCATTTGTTGTTTTTTCCTTCTATTGTTTATTAAAATAATATATTAAAGGAAAGGATTGAGAAAGGAAATAAAGATAACAAAGGGTAAATGCATATATATCCGTTAGGGATATGGATGTTTGACTGGTAGTGGAGCAAGGTATGTAACAATGTGGTGTCTCTATCAATTCTATGGACACTCACAGGTAGTGAAGAAACACCTTAGGAATATTATATTCATGGTTGGGGAAAATATTTCATCCTAAATACAAATAATCCCTATGATTATGAGTTTATCCAGGATCATTGATTCTTGCTCCAAAGAGAATAAACCTCAGTGTGTGTTCCATTGGTATATCTAGTGAGTTATTGTCAATCAAAAAGATGGTTTTACGATCTTTAAGATAACATCACGAGGATAAATCCCCCTGTGTTTTTAAAGAGGTGGTACTCCTCTATTTCTTAACTATATGAAAGAATATAAAATATGCATGAGAGAGGACCATGCTTATTCTTGAAATAAATATTCGCATGCAAAGAGTTCCCAAGAAAGGACCAAGTATCTCATAGAAAGTAAATATTCACACTATGATACAATATTGTAGACCAAAAGAGTATATAGTCTCATAGAACATCATTTCCATCATAGCATTCATCAAAGTAAGACACATTATTCACCACAAGGAAAGAAAATAAGGACCAAATATGGTAGAGAACTTTAAATGATTATTCCATTAAGATACAAAACATATTTTGATAGACACACATTTGAAATATCATGCTTACAACTTAAAGTCTGAGAAGACATTAATGTTATGTCCCGAATAGTTCTTTGGGAACCTCAAAAAATAATAGATGTCTTTGTAAAAATAAAAAATAATGTCTGAAATTTCATGAAAAGTACATTGCATTTTCTCTTCTAACAGGATTGGGATAAGGCTCTCGTGGACCATAAAATGAAAGAGAGACATACAAGAAAAAAAGGAGATATTTAGGGGTCGATCTTTGGTTTTCGCAAACTCTAAAAAAAGAAGAGGCAAAGTGACTATTGATTGAGGAAGAAAAAGTAGTGAATGTAAGAACAAGGTGACTACTTGAATTACTATCATGGAAGTTCTAAACCCTTATCTTCTTTTTGTGGTGTATTTTATAGGTTGTTGTTGTGCTAGAGGTGGCATGACTAAATTATTGACTTCTTGTTAATTTGTTTCGGTTCTTTTAACCAAGGCCTTCCTTAACCATTCATGATTGTACTCCCTCACTGGAGCAACTATTATCTCATGTTTGGTCTTGGTTTCAATAACTCATTTTCTAGTTCTCTTAGATCAAGTCTCAATTAATGGAGTGTGTCCTCAATGTCTTCATTCTTGTTTACATATTGGAATAACCATGTTTCCACTTCTTCGGAGTACTCAATTGAATCATTAAATTCACTGGCCCATGAAACCATTAAGTATTTCAATTGTTCTTGTAATTGCTCCTTCAGTAAGAGTATTGTATTCATAGTTAAATGTGGGCCCTTAAGTTCCTTAATCAAGTCAACAAGCTTTAAAAATATATCACCTATTTTAATGTTAATGAAATTACACTCATACATCATTTCCCTTAAGAATTTAATTCCCCTTAACCAACAACCATTGATTTGTTTCATACGAGTCATGGATGAAATGTTTTGATCTCTTCTATAAAATTCACTTAAACTTGAAACATTCGCCGAAAATGTAGCCATTGTCTCCTTGTAGAAACCTTCATCATTTACCAAATATTTTCAGACATATTCTTTGAAATGAAAAACCCTCGTTGAGAAGGTAGTTGAACTTGTTGCTAATTCCCATATCTCAAGAATCGAGGCTATTCCTTTATTAATATTATATCCAATGTACTTTCTGACAACCACTAATAAACTTGATGAACCTTTCAACCTAGAGCTAGTTTTTAGTACATAATCAAGACTGCACATTGGTTGTATAATAGTTATGGGATTAGCGAATAAATATTTTGAAAGAATATATTTTTCCAAATCCTTTACCCTTTCTTTTAAGATAAAACTTTCTTTCTCTATATCATAACTAGACTATTTTAAGGATTCTCTAGTTTCTTCATGAAATTGTATGATTTTCTAGGGTTGAATCCCATGAAAATCGATCTTTGATTTCAACTTCTCTGAAACTCTTTTATTCTTCAAGTTCACTTTTTCAATGAATTTTTTTTTGGAATTATTATGGTAGGTCGTATGGTGCAAAGTGACAGACTCTTCTTCAAATATATTTGTCTCTTGAGAAGCCATCTGTTCAACTATAACCCTAGTTTAAATCATCATTTGTTCTTCCTAGTTGGGCTCTTCTATCATGTTGTCCACTTCCATATCTTTCCAACTCCCTTTAACTTCAAGTAATTATTTTCCTTATTCTTTTACTTCTCTTTTTCTATTAATAGAGGTATCAACAATGTGAGGTTTTTCAGTTGTATTTTTGGTAGCTTCCTTATCTCCACCTGTTATAACCCTAAATTGAACCACACATGCTTACCTGGCATCAGGCCAACTCATATCCCTTATTTTCCAAAACTCTACTGAACAACTCTTTGAAAATCCTCTTGTGTAAAGGCCCATGTGCCCTAACCCATTACTGCACACGTGTACACGCTAGTTGACTCAAAACAACCCGCGTGTACCTACAAAAGCACGAAAAAAGGAAAGTTGCCGACGGAACAAAAAGCTATGGGTGAGTTAACTGAAACTCCCGGCCATGCATGGCTGAGGGTTCGTCCAAAACCCTAGCTTCTTCTAGCCTATAAAAGAAGAGGTAGGGGTACCATTTGGAGGAGGAAAAAATATAGCGAAGAAACTCTGCCCATTTACGTATTCCATTGTCCCAACCCTTTAGCCTTTCCTCATGCCAAAGGAGATTTAATGCAAAGCAGTTGAAGGACATAAGAGGAGGAGCCTAGGATTAGGTTCAAGGAGCGGTGGTCGGTCTCATCTTTTTTAATTTGATTCACTTTAAGTAATAAAAAAAATGCTTTTCCCGTCCCAAATTATAAATTGTCTATGGTTTGATTAGTTTATGATCGATTTCTAACCCTTGAGTATAGAAGTAGCATGCATGCATAGTTGTTGTTTGTCTTGAGTGTAGGTCATCTTTGGAAGGAGCATTGCGAGCAAGGAATCAAGCACAACGGAGGATCGACATCGAATGCCGGTAATAAGGTAGGTGGTCCTTTTCCATGCATTTGCTGAGAAAAAGGGATTTAAATCTTGGGACGTAGGTAAAAAAGTAGTTTCTATTCAGTCAAATCTGCATGCAAAGTAGGCCCTAATTTGCTAGTCCGTAGGGTGTTTTTCCCAACAACACCACCATCATCTAAGTTTCAAGTGGAAGACATTCTTTATTCTTGACCACTACTTCGAGGTTTGGTATTTGTCAAGGTACTCTTTTGTGATACATTATATGAATTTGTATTTTTATTTGTTTCTATCTATACATGGTTTCTTTTAGTACTCATTTGTGCTAGTCAATTCCTCAATGTCATCTAGGGTATTTTCAATAGATTCTTTAGGAATATTCTAGTTATCTCATGTCCTTCTTCAAATTACACAGACTTACTAAAATATGACGCGTACCCAATTAAAGACATGTGTATTAGAAACAAATATTTTGGATCAAAACCCTGAATGGACTAGACATCCTTTAAACTAATATAGTCAAATTGAATTGCATGTTAATCTAAATGAGATATGTGGTTTACAAACATCTCCCCAACTTTCCATGGTAGTGGGATAAATTTATTTTTCCTTTTCTCATTGAAGAAATGTGCCTAGTATTTGTATTGTCTACATACTTCAAAGATGAAAAAAATTTCAGAAACATAAAATCATAATAGAAATGGTTTCCCATGGAATCTATAGAGTCTCAGAAAACTAAACTCTTCCATAGCTTCAAAAAATATTTTCTCAAATAGAAAGGATGCAGCTTCCAACGATAGTTTGGATGTGTCAGGACCATGAATCATCTTCTTAAAAGAGGACAAAAAACTATTTTTCACTTCATAGAAATTATATGGGGCCTTATGCCTCCATAACATTGCATACCAGAATGAAACTAGCTCTTTATTGAAGTTGACATTATTCTCTTTGGGAAAATACTCAAATATATGATGATAAGATTTAACAAAAAATAGATATGAATTCATATAGAATTTCTTGGTTTTTCTAAGGCTCCACAAATGAAATGAAACCCCGTTCGAGACAAAATTGAGCCCAAACAATTACTACATTTTCATGAATTGAATGGTGGAGAACATATATAATATATTTGGGCACTAAGGTCGTGGATTCCTATCCAATTATTCTGGAGAATATCCAAAAAAATTATTTATACAAGTACTTTAAGGAGCATAACCCAAATTGAGTAGAATTGATGTTGCTCCTCAGGCTTGTGAGGAAACTTTTGAGAAACTGCATTCCTCCACCTTGTGATTTAAGAAAATCATTCACTTCAACATTCTTGAATATTAGAGTAGGGTTAAGAATTCGCACCATCCTTATGAACACTAAAGGGGCCAAATAAATTGATGGTATTCCTTGTTTCTGGATAGTATCATCTCTGTATCAAATTTGTCGGTGCACCAGAGGACCAACTTTTTAAAATCAACTACTTTCAACATGCACCCAGCCAATTCAATGCCCAAGTTCAAAAAAAAAATCAATTCCTTTTCTTCAGGTGGTAGAGATGAGTACCACTTGTATTTATGTGACCATTGAAACTGGTGTTCTTCCCATTCGAGGGTGTTGAAAATGTCGCCACAATATAAGTCCTTCCTTTTACTTGGAATTTCTTTACACAAACTTCTTTTTTTATGAATAGGTCATGCTCCTGTCAATATAATATTTTACAACATGGCGTTTAATTATTTATTTACTTTTACCACATATTTCCTTGATTATAAATTTTTGTAGCTCTTAGTTCAAAGTTTCCAATCTACAAGGTCTTATTTGGGATTTGTGGCAGAGCTTTTATCAAAGTCACACCACTAAATAACAATATCGAATTTACACAAGTGGCACCTAATGTGGTGATGGGAAATAAATTTCATCGAGAATGGGGATACAAGTAATTTAAGAAGCATAACTCAAATTGAGTAGAATTGATGTCTCTCCTCGGACTTGTGAGGAAATTTTCTAGAAACTTCATTCCTCCACCATGTGATTTAAGAAACTCATCTGCTTCAACATTCTTGAATATTAGAGTAGGGTTAGGAAGTCACACCATCCTTATGAATTCTAAAGGGGACAAATAAATCGATGGTATTCCTTGTATCTGGATAGTATCCTCTCTGTATCAAACTTGTCAGTGCACCAGAGGACCAACTTTTTAAAATCAACTACTTTCGACATGCACCCATCCAATTCAATGCCCGAGTTCCAAAAAAAATGCAATTCATTTTCTTCAGGAGGGAGAGATGAGTACCAATTGTATGTCTGCGACCAATGAAATTGGTGGTCTTCCCATTTGAGGGTATTGAAAGTGTCGCCACAATATAAGTCCTTCCTTTTACTTGGCATTTCTTTACACAAACTTATTTTTTTATGAATAAGTGGCGCTCCTGTCAATATAATATTTTACAACAAGGCGTTTAATTATTTATTTATTTTTACCACATATTTCCTTGATTATAAATTTTTGTAGCTCTTAGTTCAAAGTTTCCAATATACACGGTCTGATTTTGGATTTATGGCAGATATTTTATGAAATTCACGCCACTAAATAACAATATTGAATTTACACAAGTGGTGCCTGATGTGGTGATGGGAAATAAATGTCATAGGGAATGGGGATACGATATCAGGGAGTATGAAAAATAGTTAATTATCTAGGTGTGATGTGAAGGCTAGAAAGTGTATTATGGTGAATGAAAAAATGCAGGATGTGGGGTTGCAATATATGGAGAACAAAAGTAAATAAATAAGGGACTCCCACATCTGCATTGATGGAATATGCTAAGTACAAAAAAATCAATTTTGCAAGTTGAAGAAATAGGTGGGTCATTTTAGAGAATGCATGCATAGGGGATGTGGAGTTGCGGATCTAGGGAAAAGGTAAATGGAATCAAAGGAAGGACCCTACATCTGCATTCAATAAATTGGTTAATTACAAAAGGTAAAAGGTGCATTATGGGTGATGCAGAAATAGGAAGGGTCTATTTCAGTGTCGTGGATTTGTGGGTTGTGGGACTTGGGTATTTGTGGTGTGAGGAATATCTTGGTCTCCTTCAACGAGACTTCCACAAAAATAAAATGGATAAGTGTTGGGATTATTGGGTGAGGATAATAACTGAGTATGGTCTTGTAGGTTTTCATATTTGTGGGTTTATAGACCTAGGGACTTGGCATCCTACTCCACAACCCACATTTTTTAAAGAAAAATGGTGAAGTATAGGATATACAAGAGACAAGAAAATAAAAAGAAACGATTAAGGATGGGCCTTTATACACTAACATTGATCAATAAATGTAGATAAACATTTGGCTCCAACTGTGGGATAGTGACCCCATGTGGGTTGTTGAGAATCCAAAATTCCTTGTCCATTGGGAAACAGGGTCAAATAGAAAACTTTAGAAAGGAAAAAAAAGGAAAGGGGAAGAAGAAACAAATTATTTAATATAATACAGAGGAGTACATATTTCAAAATTCTATGTATAGGTTAAGACTTGGAAATTAATATAAGAAATGATTAAGGTATTTCCCATTCACAAGTAATGATTGAATTGTTCCTTTCATGTCTTTCAACAAATAAGAATTGAAACTAATAACCTTTTCAATATGGTATGGATCAATCCAAAGAAATTCAATTTTTTTTATGAAAAGATGGTTTTTCCTTTGCTTTGTTCCATAACAAGACCAATTGGTCTTTTCGAAAATCTCTTGCGGTAGTTCTCTTGTCAAAATGTATTTTAACCACTTGTTGTCTTTTTCTTATGTTCATTATTACTTGTACTCTTTATTCTTCGAGTTACAAAAGTTCATGGTACCTTTTATGTAGAGGTGACATTTCTTTTGTACCTTCATTGTATATTGAAATAACTAAGGAATTCAATTCCAAATGTAATGGATAGCTTGATTATTTTCCATATAACAATGTGTATGGGGGATGTCCAGTGTTGTCTTTTGGAGTGAGGTGGCTTGCCCAAAGTGCATTTGTGAACTTCTTATGCCAATTTTTATGGTTTGTTGCAATTGTATTCTTAAGAAAATGAATCAACATTTTGTTCATTTATTCAGCCAAACCATTTCCTTGAGGATAATAGTTGGATGCTTGTCCCATGATGATACCATATTCTCCAAAAAAAATTGTAAAATTGGATCCAATAAAAATCGAACCATTGTCTATTATGAATTTTTTTGGGACACCAAATCTAGATAGAATGTTATCCTTTAGGAAAAGGATCAATTGTTATCAACTAGAATTCCTCAAAGAAACAACTTATTTCCACTTAGTAAAATAGTCAATTGAAGTGATGATATAAGAATGTCCTTACTAGATTTTGGATTTATTGGGCCAATCACATCCAAGCCCCATTCTGCAAACAATTCTTCTGCTAATATATATTATAGTGGGATCATTTATCTTTTCATCTTCCCTAAAAAATTTAGCATGGTAGGCATCTTCAAATCATCGAATAAGTATCTTTGAACATTGTTGGCCAATAATCTCCAGCTTGAATGATTCTATGAGAAGTTACAACATGTGAAAAATGTCCACCACAAATTCCATTATGAAATTCTTGTAGAATTTCCTTTGATTTCAAATGATATAAACATCTCAACATAATTCCATCAAATTTTGTTTGAACGAGAACTCATAAAAATAATACATATTGATTGATTTTCATCTTTAAATCTCTCCTCTATCTAGAAATTTTTTTGAGGGGAAATCAATGAGAGTTGAGATACAATATTATGTCCTTATACCAATAAGATGTTTCTAGAGATGAACTGTGTATGAGGAAACCACTCATGATGGGAGAAGAAATATTTACAACTTCAATTCCAGTCATAAATTTGCATATTCCTTTACCCTTAAAAACTTTTAGAGGTTTAATCTCTAGATCATACTCTTGAAGCTTTTCCAACCAATTTTCCCATCTACCTTATTTGAGTTGTTTATTGAGAAATATCTTGACAGATGAGTGTGGTACATAAGAAATGATATGAGATGACAAAATATAGGTCCTAAAATGAGTTATTTCCTTGACCAAAGAGAGGTCTTGTTTTTCAATCATAGAGTAATTCAATTCATAGTCATGCAAGGTTTTTCTCATGAAAGTGATTGGAAGTTCTTCTCCTTTCTCATTTTTTTGAGTGAGGATGGAGGCAATAGTTTCATCTGAAGCAAATGAGTATAGTATGAAATATTTATCAAAATCAAGACTAATAATAATAGGCACCGTAGTGATTGCATGTTTGATTTCTATAAAATCCCTTTGAGTTTCATATGTCCATTCAATTTTATAATCCTTCTTAAGTAACTTATTTATTGGATTAACAATCATGGCGTAATATGGAACAAATATTTGTATAAAATTTATCTTTCCAAAGAAATATTGCACTCCTTTATGAAATGTAGGAGGATATAAATCATTTATTGCTTTAATCCTTTCATGGTGAATTTTTTCCTAATTATAGTTTCTTGTGTTTTCATTGATTATTAAGATCTTATATATCATTATTTGTATTTCCACTTGGCTAGAGAGATATAGTTGTTTATGAATCTATATCCCTTCCTTTTAGGATTTTTGAGAATTAAATACATCATTGATATTTGTGTGAATTGTTTCCCAAATAATTGAAATTTAAGGAGTGATTCCATTCATGTTGTGTTGTGTTCTACATTTTATTTTTAAAATTGAAGAGTAAGGATATATGTACTTGGAGAAATTATTGTCTACTGATACTGAATTAAGCGCATATTGAGTTTATTTGTTCCCATCATCGTAAATATGGGTACCTTTGATGAAGATGAAGAACCAATTTTATAGAAATTGTAGGAAATTGATGAGAAGAAAATTGTTGCCTTGCAAGAATCTCATGAATGACTTCATAAATAAGTTAATGCCTTGAAAACTATTGTTTCTCTATTGCAGTCAAAGAATGGTCGATGAGGAATCAGCGAGAGACAACCCATACCTAGATGGATGATGAGGCTACCTCCCTATAGACTGCTATACTATAGAGATATGATGAAAAATATTGAAATATTGATGTCTTGAAAAGAATTTTGAAATGTATACTTCATAACCTCATGGATAAATTTAGGGATAAAACATATTTACTTGATTATTTGGAGGAATAACTTAAAAACATCTCTCATATAGAAATTATTGGCTTGAAGGAGAATATTAATAGGCTGGAGATTGAAAATACCCAGCTAGAGAATGTAGTTTCCTACTTACAAGCCTCTATTGTTGAGCTTCATGAGGAATTTTCTCCCATTAAAGAAAATAGTGTCTGGTTATTTGATGAATACTACGATTTCAAGAAATACTATGATCTCTTGCTGCCACATATTACTAAGAATGATGAGACCATTGAGGGATTATATGATTGCATATACGACCTTCAACTAGAAGTTAGCCAATTTCATACTACTATAAATAAGTGTAATGATGTTCACCTTGCAAAATCTATAATAGAATTATTTTCCATATCAACATATGCATCATAAGGATCATAGGAATTGGTCCAAGAATATAAATTCATGTAATGGTCATAATTATTCTTTCAAATATTTGTAGAAGAGATGTGAAAGATGAAAATTTGGACCAGTGTCGACTATTCAGGGTTACAGTGGATTGAATAATGAATGGTTATGGTATCATTTGAACATGTGTTTGAGGACTTCTTACATATGTGTATCATTGACCCCCCATCAACACATAGCTCAAGATATTTAGGAGGCAAAATTA
>SNQJ01S0109765.1:0-29143 GCA_010110895.2 Picea sitchensis
AGGACAAGGTTGTCCTCAATTTTGGTGTAATTGTGACAGCTGGGAGGGCTGGTTTTTGCCCTCATAATTTTTGAATTTGATAGTTACAGAACAGAAATTTTGTGTCTCATGTGTATTGATGATTCATCTCTGATCTTGATTGTTTCTGCCACTGTATTTTTCAGTCAATAATTTCAATGTAAAATTGTTCAGTGATAACAATTAGGGTTTATTGTTGAATCACTGGGAAGTAATTTTCAGATCTAAAATTAGTCACATAAGATTGCATGGGAAAATTGACATTACAATGATTCATGAGTTTGGATGGAGGAAGTATCTCTACTTGGAGCAACCGAAAGATTGGTTTTTTAGGGATAATTAAGGATACTTAAAATTGCCTAGTAGGCAAGATTAATTACCTGAGGAAAAAAAACACTCGATAAAAAGACTTCCCTAATGATAAAGTCCTAGGCAACTAACTAAAAATTGACTCATGCTAACATATTACATTATTATCCCACGCAGGGGAGCGGACATTCTGAGTACACAGAAAGACGTGCTGGGGGCAAAATTTTCCCCGCTGAGCCATAAGTCTTCAAAATATGTTGTACCACAAGGTACATAGCTTCATGGTACATGACGTTGACATCTAGTTGAAATAGGTGATCAACATCGTGGGTTGAAGTAGTGCACAACATTATTAAATATTTTACATACTGCTAAGCAGCAATCCAAGCCCAAGGCTACATATACTACATATGCAGTTGCACGATATTCTGAATCAAATGCAAACACTCCCGAAAGCATCGGGAGTAAACAATTGAAACAACAGCATTCCACAAGTGAATCTTCCAGCAATATGCATGCAGAAGATTACTAGAGGGTACCAATTGAAGAGGAAGACATTGAACTAGCTGCAGTAGCAACTACCCTGTACTTGACATGAAGAACACTATACATAATATCCAGCAAGTAACTACCGCAAATTCACCCTCGTCATCCGTCAATTTAATTGATGAGTTACAGCAGCTCAGTTTATAGTTAGCAAATTGACAATAGAGAGGAATGTGTGGAAAGAGGTAGCCTCATCCCACCATCAACGATGTATTCCTCTAGACACACATCAAAAGAAATTAAATTAGATAAAGGCAAAAAATTTGGAATATTTCAACAATCAACATGACACTATCTAGACTTTGAGGGAGCGAAAGAAACAATTGAAGAAATAGTTGAGAAGTTGTTAGGAAAGTTTACAATGAAGAGATGCAAGAAAAAGAGGAGGAAATCAAGGACCTGAAGCAGAAGGTAGTACAAACAAGGGAATTAGCTGCAGAGTTACTAACTTGCAGACCTCCCTCTCCAGTTTATGTTATATATCTAAAATAACAATGGTTGAGGATTTGGTTGGAAGGCTTATCTCGAATTTGCCATTTCATAAGAAAGAAATAGGGAAGACGTTCTAGGGGATTTTCTTCTCCAGCATTCCTGAAAGTCCAAACTTGTTATGTGAAATTATACTTACATAATGATTTGCTGCCTAAGAACACTCAGTGAAACTCCAACCATTATGTGGGGAATGTCAATTTGCAGGCATTTTCAATCATATTTACAGAACAAGATCCAGCGAGTGAAGGAAATGGAGTTGTATAAAATAGAGAAGTTAACTGCGGCACTATGGATTCAACCAGAATCGGCCTCTATGGCTGATACCGTCCAAGCACATGGCAAGCGGAACTCCAACCCATGGATCAGAGAGGAGATAGCTAGTAACCAGTCAACAGTGATTTCTGATTTTATTAATGTTTACAACAATTCTACTAGGGATGCAGTACAGGGCTGCAGGGACAAATGGAATGAATTCACAGTTGAGTTGCAACAAAAGGAACCACACTCCTTGCCAAATATCCATGCCTCTCTTTGTCGTAGCCATTTGTATATCACCAAATGTCAAAGAATTAGGTTTACAATGGATAGGACTTCAGTTCCACATTCCTTTGTTGTTATTTCCCATTCCATTCTGGGAAAGTGGTCTGATGTTGGACAAAGAGAGAGCCAGCAGGAACTGGAGCCCGATTGCAACATCAGGAGGTTTCCATTCAGCAGATACCAACACCCAATTGATTGCATATGACTTTAGAGCCACCTGTGCAGAGCAACAACCTAAACCTATGTCTGACTCTGATTGATTGCACAAGGGACATGCAATACACTGAGTTGGGGGGGATGAAGAGATAGGTAATTGCCCTACTTTTTCTCATCTGTTTTTGCCATTAATTGCCTTAATTGATCACCCAAACCCCCTTTTTTATTCCTCTTAACCTACTTTCATGCATTATTGTCATCCTTTTGTAGAGCACAATTTCACACCTGGTTTTCATGATTTATAGATAAAGTTTTGATCAATTTAAGAACATATTGCATGAATTCACATGGAGAGGACTGTTAGCAGTTTGATTGCACGCACTGGTTGAAGCACTGGTGGGACATACTTGGAGCTTGAGGAATTTTGGGCTTCTTTCCACTATCCTCTAATGTGACTAAGCAGCATAAGGATTAGTTGCTGCAAAGTTCCAACAATGTTGATGAGTTCGTGGTTGCTAAAGAAGTTTGTGATAGAAAAATGGAGCCTCAAGTCTTGACTGCTCCTAAAGCCCAACAACGATTCCTAAGGATCGTGGAACTTTCACAAAGGCGTTGTGGGGCCGCTACCACTATTTTAGGATGAAATCTCTCCATGATTCCCTCATTTTGTCGAAAGAAGATTTTCAAGAAGAGGGAGCAATTTTTGTTAGTTAGTTAATTTCCTGAAAGATAGGGCAATAGCCAAGAACATTTTCATTCAGCAAGGCTGCAAGAGCAAGGGCCCACTCTAGTAACACACAGCTGAAAGGATCTCTGTTAACAATACACCATTTGGCAAATCATTTATTTCTGCGCTTTCCATTCTGCAAGTGTGATTTATTAGATAGGTTTCTTTCTGCAATTTCCACTCTACAAGTGTGATTGATTACATAGGTTTATTTCTACAATTTCAATTCTGCAAGTGTGATAAAGTAGGTTTCCATTTTGTGAGTTTAATTTCATGTTGGGTGCTTAGATAATTTTATTTCTGCAAGTTCATTTATCGATGGAGTGATAGCTAGTTCTGCTTATCTCTCGCATTTCATTTTTCTGTCCACTCACTCTGTCGCAAGGTGCTCAGGGGCAGTCTTCAACCTCATTTAGAATGCATTAGAATAGGAACACATGTAGGAATAAGTAAGTTTGAGTAATGAAAAGAGCTCCCTAAACAATCCACTCAACAATAATAACCCTAAGATTGAAGGCTCTATAAAATGCACATATAGTGTAGGCATTTTTGAAAGTTTATATCCCTTGGTCAATAATTAAAGTAAAGCTCTAGTCTTTCTTGGGCTCATTAACCCGAAGTATTGCTAGAAGCTGTCATGTAGCTTGGACGTGCTTGTGCCGGTCAGCCTGTAGCTAGTGGATTATGTGCATGATCTTGGCATCCATTGACCATTCTTGGCGTACCACGTACAGCCAATCAGGCACTGGGAAAGATAAGGCAAATAGGGACCCTTCCTCATCATACTTCTTAGAGAGGACATCAGCCACCACATTTTCCTTGCCCTTCTTGTAGATAATCTCATAGTCATAACCTAACGTTTTTATGACCCAATTTGCTGCTCATGGGAGGAGGGCCTCTATCTCTGGAAATACTTCAAGCTACAATGGTCTGTTTTAATCTGGAAACAACACTCCATCAAGTCAGAATGCCACATATCAACTGCATGAAAAATAGCCAACATTTCCTTCTCATAGATGGACTTGCCCAAGTTTCTTTCACATAATTGCTTACTAGTGAAAGTGAGCGAGCGTCCCTCTTGCATTAACACAACCCCGATCCCTTTGCCCAAAGCATCACATTCCAAAACAAGAGTCTTATTAAAGTCAAGCAAGCTGAGAACTGTTGTAGTGCCTATACAATGATGTTGATACAAAGTGGGAGCACAAAGGCAACTCCTACAAAAAGCAAGATGCATAAAGTAAAGTGTTGATCTAAGCTAAAGCATGAGAACAAAACTCCAAAAGTGGAGAGCAGATCTGGATGGAGGATGTACAAAGAACATGGATCCAGAATCTAGACAGCCTAAGAAGCCAACGTATCAAGGACCACGAGAGCTAGCTCTCTTAACATTTAAGGCCAAGTGGAGAAAATTCAGAATAGAAGACTGTCCAAAGGAGTACCTAGAGGAGGATCTGAACTGTGTATTGTGTTGCTGCCTAGAAGAGGTCAACCTCTCCTGGGGCTTGTGTGAGCTCGTCTCGCTACCAAGGTGGGATCTGGACAAACAATGTCATTGAGGTCTCCGGGAAGTAGGGATAGTCCCACAAGCCCGCACTAATCTGGAATTGAAGGCAAGGCCGCTATCCACCTATCTCTTGGTGCCCCTAGCAGATGGGAGCACCTTAAAAAAGGAAGTGATCTCCCATGTGGAAATTGGTTTAGGAGGTGGCCAGAGAGTATGAGAACAAAACCTAAGGGCCTCTTACATGTATAAGACCAAGCATCTATGGTCGGGGTACCTAAGGAAACTAGAGAGGGTCTATAACTCCCTAAAAAGACAATGGTACAGCCCTCAGTCTCATAAATATGGGGTAGCGGAAGATGAAGTGCACCTCTATCTCGACCTCTCAAAGATGGCACAATTGACATATCTTGTCTAACCGGTCAGACCGATGCTCCGACTCCACCCAAAGTTTATGTGAACCTACTCTAAACTAACCCAGAGAAATTCGAAGAGCATGCATCCAATGATAACGCGTGTAGGGAGGTTGGACAATGAGTTTGTCTCTCAACTCCATGAATTGCTCGGGCTTCAGCATAGAAAGTTGTCTTCGAACCTAACCCACCCAAATGGGTTTATGCAAGTAATCTATATGAACTGCCTATAGATGTCATCCTAAATGATCTTGTTCAACTCTTGCTTAATAGGTAGGAGGCGACTTGGAGCATCAAGAGAGTATCTAAATGGAGGATGTCGATCCATTAAAATACCCACGGACTCTTGAAGATCTGAAACCCCAACAAGCCAACACCAAGCACAGCCCAAGGGGATCAATAAACCAGTGGACTTTGATGAACATTAGGCCAGGTATAGATACTAATCCTGGATTCCTGCCCCTTTGCCAAGTCAGCAAAACTTCGAATCCAATGTAGAAATGAAACAAGGTTGAACACAATCTCAAGTTGGAGCAATCGAGCCCCAAACTTCGTCGAGATAATGGGTAAAGGGATTGTCTAACAAGACTTCTCTGAGACAATACAAAGAATAGAATACAATGATGGTAATTAATACAAGAGTTCTCTCCTTTTAATATATAAAGAATAGGTGAAATAGGCTAATATAAAAGAAGATAAAGTTCACACAAGCAACCAACAAGGAAACCCCATATGGAGTGCTCTACAATTCAAGGATGTACATGTGTCAAACTAGGGTTTATCCAACTCCCAAACTAAAACACCGTCCAAGCATGATCTTCCTTGGGCTCAACACCCCTCATCCATGATGGTTCGCTCTCCAACAAGTAGTCCAATGCTCCCTCTTCCATGGTGGTCTATTATCCAAGTGTCCTCATGCAAGGCATTCCTCCTCTAATTGTGTGCCACATGTCCTCTCATGTGTCCAATGCTACTCTCATGTGTGACAATGTGGTCACAAAGCTCCAACGCTCCTCAACATGTGTTTGGGTTCATCACCAACCTCCATATAGTATGCTCCTCAACCCAAGAATCATCAAGTCAAGTGTCCAACCTCCAAGGTATATATCACATGGTCCCAAGCTCAAAGGGGTAAATGCCCTCCTCCAAGTGCCCAACGCTCCTACTAGGTACGTACCTCCCCTAATCAAGCAACTCACTCTCCCATTGTGTGCACCCAATGGGTTAATCATCACACCAATTAGGGTAACAACCTCCTAAGTAAGGGTGCCATGCTATCACTCTAACCAAGGTCAAGCATCCACCCAAATTGAGTCGTCCATATGTCCATGAAGCATCACCAAGGAGCCATAGCGCTTTCCTAGCAAGGTGAAAACACTTTTGGAGTAACCTCAAAAGCTAACAATAGATACATACCAAATAAGGCAACCACACCCCAACCAACCACAGTCTCTTGTCCGAGCAAATGGAAGAGAAGCGAGCTAAAGGATTATTCTTTGGGTGTGTTACAGGAAAATCCCCCTGCGGACAGGTGAACTTCCTCTTGGATCTTAGACCCCTATGACCAAGACAGAAAAGTGCTAACTTTGAACACTGACTTTCCTTTAAACTTAGCTAAGCTAGTCAATAGAGAAGAGGAAGAAAGTATGAGTACCTTTTTATGAAGTTTGTCCTCGCTCAGTCCAAGTTGGGTTTGATTTCCAAGTCCTTTAACAAGTCCTGCAATCCAATGAACAACGAAGACAAAACATACTTCCTATTCTACCATGATTAGTTTAAAGCTAGATTCATCCAAAGAGACAAGTCCATGCAAATGTACACAAACTTGAAGGAAACAGACCAAGCACATATATTAATGAGAACTTAAAAGAGAACTTACAAACCATTGATGAAGTCGCAGCAGCTTCTCCAAGTCCTCCTCGTCTAGCCCTTGCACAAAGCTCCCAAGACCATAAGTTTGATGCCTCCAATTGCTTCCTTCCTTATGAGATCATAAGTTTGGTATCTCTAAACTTCTCCATGCCCCCCTCCTCCATGGAAAGCCCTCATCATATAGGATTTGGAAGCTTAACCACCATGGAGAGGATCTCTCATCTGATCCACTAAAAAAAGGGATCTCCAAGATATTTAGGGAGAAAATATTTCTTAAGGATTTCCACTAAAAAAGGGATCTCCAAGATATTTAGGGAGAAAATATTTCTTAAGGATTTTAGGAGGAAATATCTCAAGGATTTTATGAGGAAATATTTTCAACCATCCATGAGAGATCCCTCCACCTTCCTAAAAAATAGAAACCAAATGTGAGGTGGATTCTCACATCTAATTACTTTTAGATATTTTTCACATGAATATTAATAATAATTCATGCACTTTCTCACACTTAATTAATTCTCTTTTCATGAATATTAATAATAATCATGTGTACTTGGTATTTTGGCTCCTTCATGTAATATATTTATCCTCCACATTGACTAAGGATTGTGACATAGGTTATTACATGGTGTCAGGTGTATGAGACACTATATGACACCCTACTTATTAATTTAGGGCTGCAGGTACCTAAAGGCAAATTTCATGTGTACTGTGGTAACAACAAATGATCCAAAGGACATCGGTGCCTAGAAACAAGATTGCTTAAATCAAAAAATAATGAGGAAGAGGAGGAAACTCAACAAGAGATTGTAAAAGTAGTTGAATAACTATCAGTGCGAGAAAAGTCTAGCACCATAACATTACATGCCTTAGCATGTCTCTCCACTCCTCAATCCCTTAAGATTGTTGGATACACCAACATAGATCCATCTCAACCCAAGATCTATTATGCACCAAGAGGGATCAAAAAGAGAGTGAGGTGCAAACTTCTTAGGAGGAGGAGAGTTTGAAGTTGTAGAGAAAACATCGCCAAATGAGAAAAACTCACTAAACAAATCTGTTTACTTAGTAGTTCTACCACCATTGAAACCAAAGCCAATAAAACACCCTGACAAAAATAACATTGAGATGTGCTAACAAGAATAAGCCTTCCATGGTAACTATCTCCTGCATGCGACTTTACATGATACATAGAACCAATGCAAATTCATCAAAAAGAGGTTGCATTACAATGACCAAGCGCCAATCCACTAGCTACAACAATTATGGGTTATGCAACCAATGTTGCCACTTAGAACATGCTTATGTCAATGACATCTAAGAGACAAAACTACTTAAATGTAACCCATTCTAATATGTTCTATCAAATAGGAGTTTCCTACAATGGTCTTGATGCCCTTTATCAACAATAGGGTCACCAGCACTCATGTTGTTGAAAGTTGTAAAGACGGACATGTACTTCCACGCATGTGTCTAAAGACGTGGTGTCGCCTAATACCTCTTAGAAGTCCATTTTGTGTAAGTGAATGACCTTTGTAATTAATGGAGGTTAATTAAGTTAAATGCCTAAGTTATTGGCTTTAGTAATTTAAGTGAAAATTAAATTAGAACCTCATTTTGTGTAAGTGAATGACCATTTGTAATTAATGGAGGTTAATTGGGTTAAAAGCCTAAGTTATTGGCTTTAGTAATTTAAGTGAAAATTAAATTAAGTCATAGCCATTGGATCAAGAAGTGAGCAGGAGATTAGATCTCAACATTTGATCACTTTGGATGAGATCTAGGGTTTTGCCCTGTGGTTTGATTTACGTTAAATTCAAGATTATAAAAGGCAACCAAGATGAGAAGAGAAAACACAAGTGAGATAGAGACTACACACACACAGTGAGCTTTCAAGTGTGCAGGTGTAGGGATCTGAGGGAAAGAGACAAAGTGACAACAAGGGTTTTAGCAGCCTTGAGGTTTGTGCGGGGCAGTCAACATTGTAATTGTAATTTCCTTAGAGGGGTTACTTTCCCAGGATGAGAGCCCCAATTCATAATAAAATCCGTAGAAATGATTTCCCTCGCATGGGTTTTCCGTGGCTCTTAATCTAACTGGGTAGCAAAATGTTTTAGCGGCCTTTGTTGTTAATAAGCTCGGCTTAACGTTTGTCGCTAGAACCCAGTTGTATTGTGATTCAAGAATCAATTTGCTCAATTGTCAATCGTGGTGCTAGGTTCTTTAAAAAATTAACATGGTATCCAAGCCGATACTCTAAGGAGGCCGGGTTTTGCACAAAATCGAGATTGTAGCAGCGAAGAAATTTTTTTTATTTGCAAGTTTAGCGTGAAGATTTTCCAGGTCCTAAAAAGTTGCCAACTAGGTCTGCCTTGACCTCAAGTTGGCTCCCAAGTTTCAACTCACAAACAAGGGTTTGTTGTTGTTTTATAACAACAAACTGCTCAAGAATCCCTTTGTTGTTTCTGCCGCTATTAGGCCATTTAGGTGCTCTAGCATGTAGTTTTATCACCAAATGTTAGCACATGCATACCATAAAAATATGTAACACACCTACAAATCTTTACATAATCAAAGCAATAAGAAAACTAAACTCTAGCATGCATGAAAATGAACATAGGTATTTTTGGTCAACACATTTGATGCTAAAACCTCTAACAGGAAAACCAAATGGAAATATGAGTGTATAAATGTGGAGACAATAGGGTGGAATACCGCACAATAAACAAATGAACTCATATAATAGCAGCCTTTTGACTCGTCAGTAAACACATGTCTAAGAGGTAGAGATGCACCCTAGCAACGGTGCCCTCCTCACAAGTTGCTCAATCCAATCTAACTCAAGCCATAGCCGCTAGCTCTAATGGAGCAACCCTTGCACCAAACTCTGAATATATGTTGTAGCTCTCCACTAAAACTATCCTCAAAGCAAACTGGAATTAATCGCAAGTCCCCGCTAGTTGAGGTAGCGCCTCCTAGCAAGAACAATCTCCACAAATAAATGAAGGAATAAGCCTCCTATATACCTCCATGAATGGGGGCGCCAAATATTTCCTCACTCAATGCCACCATCCTCTCCTCAATGTTCCCTCTCAAACTCTTCAAGTGAACATAAGAGGGAATGAGCCTCCCTTTGCCCTATGCACCCCTCTTAAGGAAACATGAGAAAACCCAAAGTATGTGTGGATGAGACTGCTACAGCTAGAGCTGAGCGAAATCTAGCATGAGCTGAAGCTGTAGAGCTGCCAATTTTCAAAAAATTTCCTGAGCTGAGCGTCAGAGCATTTTTATATAATACATAAAATATATATTTTAAATATATTATATATAAAAAAAACATGCGTAATGTCGAATCAATTGCAAAACATGAAAACATAGATATAAGATCACCTAACTAATTGATTAGTGATGAATATATATATAAAGTATCACTGCTAACCATTTAGTACAATATATAACATCAATCATAAACATTATTAACAATAGATTGTGTACATTATCAACCACAAAATGAAATAGAGTCTAGACTCTAGACTCTAGAGCATCATATTCATAACCAAAGAGTTGTAAGATTCATTGAATAGTTCAAACTTCAAACTTCAAAACTTCAAAATTCAAATTTCAAACTTCAAAGATAAATTGGTTTGGCAATGTTCAACTTCAAAGGTAAATTGTCATAAGTAATGTTCAACTTCAAATTTCATGAGTCCATAACTTCTACTACTATTAATAAACCATAATAAAGACTCAAGACTCAAGACCAAGTACTAAGTTCTAGAATCTAAAGACTACTTCTAAACAGGAAAAAAAAGAGATTTGGTGATATAGTAAGTATTAGTACCATTCTTAAGTTTTCCTTCACAAGAAACTCTAAGGCTTCTTATCTCATGATCTTCAAGAGAAGTAGGAACAGTGGAAGTGATCATGGAATACCAAATAAATTTAATGGCCCCCACGGACAATGAGAAGATAAAGGTAAAATTGTTGAATTTGGAACACCTCTAGTGGATGGGGTGGCATGTCTCCTCCAAGAACATGATCACCATCATGATCACCAAAAAGTTCAGCCTCCAAGCGCTCTAAAGTTATGGCTCCATCCTCCAAATTATTATCCTCCTCGGATTGTTGTCCCAAATTATATCTCTTTAAAGTTATATAAATCTCTCTCCCCCACATCACAATAATAATGTGACAACAACTCCCAAGTTAATGCACATAAACCAAGCTCGCTTGTATCTCAAGTTGTTTCTCTACATTTGGTTAAATAGGCGTCCAACACCTTTCTAGCTTTAAGATATGCTAACAACCCTGAGAAAGCACCTTCGCCGCTAATTTATGCAAATTTTTAGCAGAGGAGCCATACATGTTCCACCAACATGGAACCCATCCCTGCCTCGATTCCTTTTTGGTTTCATGCAAGTTATCAAAGACTCCATGGTCATTGATGTATTTGCTCAATTCGGTTCATACTTTAGCACACTCCTCTTCATCAAAATTAACTTGTCCAATGCAGCATATATCCATTTTTGCACCTCTGATGTGTGTGTGGTTTTCTCCTTCTTCCTCACCTCAGTGTTGGTTGGGGCAACCAAGATGAAGAATAATATTTTTGGGTAAGTATTTCATGCTAAGGCATGGAGTGGAACATTCAAATTATCCCACCTTTTGACCACATGTCATGGATATGGAATCATACAAGATCGTGATCCGCCCCAACAATGTCTTTGATTTGCCTAGCATGATATCCATATGCTCATACACCTCTCCAATCACCGATTGATCTATAACTGCAAACCGTTGTAAATGGGTTTGGTGAAATGCAAAATATATCGAACATTTTTCCAAAATTGACCATCAAGAATTGTGTCATCCAACTCTTGAAATTCGATTATGTCAGATGTGTATGTAGCCTTGTCTTTTAGATCTTGCCTTGAATCACTTGAGGCCATACTAGCAAATGCCTCTCTTACCTTCACAAGCTAGTTGGTGAGATAATAGCTAGCAAATCTAGTCTTGCAATCTTTAGTAACCCCAACTTGGAGAGGATTAAGTAAAATAAGTGGGTGATGCTATGGTTGGTAATCAATTTTATCGTTTTCTTCCCTCTCTTGTATAAAGAAACAATCCATCTATAATCATGGTCCTTCATTTTTAATGATATCATGCATCAAAGGTTCATTGTGTGAACCAAACACCCCGACCAAAATATCTTAGGGTACCCATCTTCAATGATTGCTCATGTTGCCTTCCAATTAGCAAAGCATTATCAGCGATGACTTGAATGACATTGTAGGCCCAATCTCTTGAATGGTTCTAAGCAAGGCCTCTGCAATATTAATACATGTCTTGTAACGCTCTGAGTAGTCATGGGCTGAAAATAAGATCGCACCACTCTTAGACACAACAACAAGAATATTTATCAATGGCCTACCTTCACATTTGTCCAACCATCGGATACAATTGATACCCAATGTCAGTTCCAATCATTTGTAAAATTTCCTAGAGCACCTTGGATTTTGGCTCTTTCCATGTCAAGTCCCAAGTGGTTCTAGCTTTGTCTAACCTGTGGCTCCCATGTTTGTTAAGGGCACCATTGATTTGGACCATGCCAATATGGTGAGCTAAGAACATTGAATGGTATACCACATGCATAGAGAAACCCGAAAATTTTTGCATCCACATCATCTCTACAACCTTGGTCAGTAAATCGATAGTGTTCTACCGGAAGGTTAAGGTTGTTGGAAATACTAAAACAACCGAGAGGGGAACGCATTTTGTCATGAGCTTAAACAATTTTATACCTTTTAAATATTAGAAATCTTCCTTCAAGTGATCATCAACAATATACACATATGTAATGCAAAAGCAAGACCATCAATCACACATGTACACATGTAGACGCATTTTCACTATAGAAACTCATGCAGAAAACTTCGAACATAGAAATTTTTTCAATTCACATATCATTTACAATTGAGCACTAACTCAATGTGAGGTTGCTAATTCTCAGTTTTTACAAGATCGAACTTGTTTGAGAGCACCAACTCTCTCGCTTCTCTTCTAGTAACTCCACTAGAAGGAAGCACCAACTCCCCTAATGTTCCAGCATTCAACTTTCCCCTCAATGTTCCAAAGACTAACTGGATGTGGAAGCAACTAACTTCCAGCTACTGTGTCTAAATCAGTATAAATGAATACCTAGTTCTCCTTTGCACCTCTCAAGCACTGTTTCTCCTCTCGGCTGAACCGTGATGGAAGTTGTTAACTTCCCCGCGGTTCAAGCTCCCACTTGAACCTCTCGGGAGGACAACAAATTCTCCAGCACCTCCCAACCTCCCTCGAAGGGTCACAAATAAAATATCTTCAACTTCTACAGAGCAAATCGTCCACTAATCTTTCTTGTTCTGCAGAATATGGTCTTCTACACACCGCTCTCAACTCTACTCTTCTTCTATCTCGCTCAAATATGTATGCTCTCGGCACAACCCGGGTGTTTCATTCCGCTTCTTCTTCAACTTCCTCTCATATTATGCTCAGATTTCATCTCTCACATATGCTCAATCTCCTCCCCGGCTGCGATCCTCTTCGGCTCCCCTTTTCTTACACTTTCATTCTTTTTCACTTACCGAATTAAACCGCAAACTTAAATCATTCTCCCATTTTCACACCTAATCTTTGACGGTTCCACTTCACCCAATAGTACCTAAGGATACCCTTCCGTTTCATAACCCAAAATAACAATTGATCGCAATCACATCCGCTTTGTTTGAAGGTATTCCAGAATCATGAGTTACCCTGCAGTGAAGAAACAGTAACCTTTAGATCTCATTCAAGTCTTATCCGCATCGTAGGAAGACCTTTAGTAAATCTTCAGTCTTTAATTTGCTCGCATTTCTACATTCCTTGCCTAAGTTTTCGACACTTTCATATCAAACTCAATTGAGCTTATCCGATCGACCTTCTCTTCCTCGCGACCAAGTGTATCGGACCAAGGCTTTATCCGAAGTTATGCCACATTTCGCAGATATCAATTTAATTGTATTCCCTTATGTTCCATGTTCCTATCACCCTCCAAACTCAATCTCGCTAAATTCCATAATAAATCGGGGATCAATCCATCCAGATTATATCTAGATCCGACGGTTCATATTAAGTCAGGAATTCACTCATCACATTTCGACACTCGACGACGGCGGTTTTCACTTGCAAATCCTGATTCTTGACATTCAATAAAGAAGTCGAATCAATGGTCCGTATCACTTGATTTGATCTGGCTGCTGTTACATCGCATTCTCGGGCCATCGCACTCTCACATGAATGTTGCATAGTTTCTTTTGCTTCTCCATGTCGCTATCCGCTAAACTGATAAGGGATTAGATCAACGGGTCCAAATCGGATCTTGTCTTGATGGCTGTGATTGAATCACGATATTTCATATCGTGAAATTGGGGTTTTTGTTGCATTTGTTTCTTTTCTCCTTGATATCGCGATTCGCTAAACTCCGGCTAATGAAAGTTGGTAATCAACGGCCCATCTATTCTCGGTCTGATGGTTATGATTGAATCGCGATATCGCGATAATATTATGTATTTCGCATTTCATTGCCTTGTTTCTATATTCTTGATGTCAATTTATCCCCAAACTCATATGGAGTTACATCTACGGTCCGGATCCAAGCTTGATCGAATGCCGGGGACATTTCATCGTTAATTTGCATATTGTGATTACACCCGCTTCCCCTTGCAGTTTAAAGACCATCCAGGTTCTCCTCGATCCAACTGGTCGTGACCTTTATGCCGATCCGGACGACCGAGATCTCGCCTCCCTCTTCAACGCATCGTAGATTCTTCTTCTTCACAAACTTCGCCATCATTCGGCCGCTTCAACCATTCACCGCTTTCGATCATTCACCTCCTTCGACCATTCACCTTCCTCGAATCCCCATTCACCTCCTTCATCATTCACCCCTTCCAACTCTATCTTCTGCCGTCGCCACCAAACTTCCCGCTCTCATGTCATCTTCACCGGCGTTTTCATCAACACAAGCATTCGGCCGCTAACTGCTAAGTATTTGCCAACAAGGTGAGAATGCACTACCATGGGCGATGCACTTCAACCACTGAACATTCTTTGTGTATCCTGATGTTCAACCTTTGGTTTTTTGGCTTTGTTTTGTGCTACCTCCTCTCCTTGGTATGTGCTATCTGAATCCACCTCAAGCCGTGTTTTGATTCCTATATTTTTACCTTCATCCCAATACATAGTCCCAGATAGGTGCTTTCTCACATGGGTATAGGAACCCGTGTATTCTACCACAATGGTGGCATATAAATTTCCCTGCTCCACCCCCTTCCCTCCGCAGTTTTTGTGACATACTTCCAATGCAGGTGTGTGTTCCTCTCTTGAACTCTTTGGGATCGTTTAATCTACCACCATTTTCATTGTCTTCTATCCTCTCCATTCCTCCTTCTCCTCTCTCGGTATGGGTTGTCCACTTCTATTTCATCCTCACTACCATGGGTATTTTGACGTGAACTTCCCACCACCATCATTATTATAACAAAAATGGAACCAAATGGCATAACATTATTGACATCAACATCATGAATGTTGAACCTTGATAATAACTTGCTACCCGCAATAGAACGATGGAGGAGAAACGGGAAAGAGAAGGAGAAGAAACATTCGAATATTCAAATGGTAGCATGGTGCCACAACATACTGCTTACAAATACATGCATTTTTTTTAAAACAAAACAAAAGAAAAAAAATGGCTTAAGAGCTCTTACCTCTTTAGCTCTCCTCAAATGGTGGTTGAATATGACGGAAGGCAGCTCCTAAATCTCCAAGCTCTCACAAATGGCAACATTCAATCTCCCTTCCAAGCTATAAAAAATGGTAGCCTTCAATCTCCCAACTAGGCTCTCACAAATGGTAGCCTCAATCTCCCTTCCAAGCTCTTCAATCTCCCTTCGATATCCTTCAATCTCCCTTGCCAAGAACCAGTACATACCTCAAAATCAAAACCATGAAGTGCGATGATGAAACAGGTACGAGTGAGAGAAAAAAGAGTGAATGTTTGTTTAAACTACTTACCCAACCCCAGGCTACCTTTCCCTTCCCTCATTTCTCTTTAAAAACCAAAAACTCCCTAAAGCTTCCTACCAAGTGGCAAAGTCTGGGGAGAGAGTTTTTATTGCGGTATTGAAGAGCGTCCGTGATACTCATTCTCGACGCTTCCTACAAACTAGAGCCACCACCAGGGGAGCATTGACTCAAAAATCTCACATTCGAGCTAATCGGCGTAAGGATCGAGAGGGGGGCGCCCCCTGAATTTGCATGAGATCATCCATCTCATCCCTAATCAATGGTTGAGATCTCTCTCCAAAAGAATCTCAACTAAAAACCTAATTTTACCAAGCTCACAGTTTCACTTTGTCCCCTGACCACCCACAAAGTGAATTAATGTCATTTTAGAAGCACATCCAAATTTCACTGATTTAAATCTCCCAAGTCAAAGTGAAATTAGACATAGGTAATAGGCACAGTGGATTTCGTGTTTAGGGGACTCTGAGGTTCTCACAAACAAGTGGACCACTTTCCGGCAAGTACCCAATTCCATGTTTGCAAAATCAATAAAAGAGGAAACGATCCATACAAGTAGCTGCACGTGTAGGGGGAGCCACCGCAAAAGGGAATCTGCTGTAATCGAAAGTGGAACCATGAGATCCTGAAAGATAGTCGTGGGTAAAGGTGGCTAAGTAGAAGAGTGAATCTGCGGTGGTGTGAGATCATGGGACAGTGGTTGAGCCGCGCGGGTGAGAGGATATACCAGCGGAGAAGCCAGTCGCCATTGGAGTAGCAGTCGGACGTGGCTGTGGAAAGGCGGCAGACGCAGAAGAAAAGAAACGTGGAGGTTGCAGGTGCTGAAGAAAGCCAACAATGAAATGTCCAACACTGGCAAAAGTGTGATGGTGTTGACAGGGTTGAGGGAGCAGCTATAGTAGGCAGCCACCAAGTAGAGTGGCTGAGGATTCGCACGAGCGTAGGGAGTTGAGGTCGACTCTGCGTAGAGGTAAGTTGTTGCGGGAAAATCTGAGGCTAGCCGCCGGCAAAAGAAAGTGGACTGCAGTCGTGAATAGAAGCTACAGCCAACCGCACGAGCAAGGAGTTGGGCGTGGACTCAGCAACCGTGAGGGCTGGGTTAGCGGACCAACCAGCACAACTGGTCAACAGGTCGCTAGAGGTGGCCACAGGCACGCGTGGGTGCTGGGCTTGCAGCCGCCAGCAAAGAGAGGCATCAAGTGCCGCCAAAAAGGACGCCAGTATCCAAAAGTAGGTTGTCGGCAGATGATTAAATCAGCCTGTGTCAGCAGCTAAATGTGCCTGCAATCGTGGTCACTAAGCAGATTCAAGCAAGTCTGCATGAGTCGGCAGCGTTCTTTAGGAAGGGTGGGTCCGTGACAACTTATTCGAAGCAGTCCGTGTCAGTTTTGGTTTTTCAAAGATGTTGAGATGGCAGCATCGGGATTGCGGTTCGAAGAAAGGTTTGACTGAGTGTCCAACTACATCCCATGGAAGGAGTGGATCATGCTTAGTGTTGATGGAGAACAACATTTGGGAGTTTGCCAACTCCTCGCCGCGAGGGGACGCCACCAACAAGATCCAAAGAACCGGTCAGCTCCATAAATCAAAGGACGGAAAGTCGGGAGGATAATCCTAGATGGAGTGGGGGATCATTTGATTCCTCATTTATCGGGAAAGAACTCATCCAAGCACATGTGGGAGGGCTTTGAAAAGCTTGTTTTAGAGCAAGAATGAGAATCGCAAGATGATGATGAGAGAGAAGCCTGTGGACACTTAAGATGATTGATCAGAGATGCTGACAAGTTATCTTCAATTCTATCGTAAGTTCGAGATAACCGGCAAAGACTTGGGGAGACAAAGGTTGATTCATAGTTGGTGAGGATGGCGCTGAAAGGATTCACTAAGGGGTGGACACTGTTCATCAAAGGGGTCGTGGCACGAGAGAAGCTCCTTGATTCGTCAAGGTTGTGGGATGACTTCATTCAGAAGAACTTTGGGATGAATAGTTGAATGGAGGCAAACAAAAGAAGGATCAGGATAATGTAGCTCTTGCCAGCCAGGTCAAGAAGGGCAAGGGAAGGTCCAAAAATAACACAAGTGGAGATTCGTCTTCACGAGCAGGCACACAGAGGGACCCAAGTAAGGTCAAATGCTTCAACCGTCATAAGAATGGACATTATGCTTCACAGTGTCTGGAAAAAAAGAAGGGCGAAAACAAAACGCCATTGCAGCTGTCAAAATCCAGAGAGGCAAGCATGAGCTTGCTGGAAGAAGTTTCGTGACGCTTTGCCTTTGTTTCCTAACTTTCCACTCTGCACCTACCAAACTAGTGTGTGGTTGATTTCAGTTTTTTGGTAGCTGCGGGAGATATTTTCCTAGACAACCTTTCTTAGAAGAGAAGAAGATTCGAAGCAAGAGCAGAACCATTGAACAAATGTGGAAATACCCCAAAAGAGAAGACAGCCCATAAGAATAAAAATTAAAGTGAAAATAGAAGCCTCAAGATAAGAATTCGGCCCACGTGAATTAATAAAGTGGAAAATGAATTATTCTAGATGAGAAGTCGGCCCCAAAGATTCCAGATGAAAAGCTCCAATCTCCAGTACATTGACGACTGATAATATATAATGTTCATTTGAACTCATTCACTGCATGCCATAAGAAGTTAGCTAAGTCCGAGGCAGCACAATGCTCACCAAAGATCTCGATCTTGCTATTCTTTGTGGTAATCCTTCTAGCCAATCTTGGTAGAGATGCTACCACTGCATGGTGGTGTTGCCGTCGCGTTTGGGTGGCATTTCTCATCATCTCAATGTTTCTGCATAGGGTTTTATTTGTTGGTCTGCTTTTGGTTGGATTTGTTTGGACTTAAATCTCTAAGAAAGCATATATCTTCCACCAGTTTTCCCCTGATAAAATTCTTGTGTTTGCCACCGCTGTCTTATTTTCTCAAGCATACGTATTTATGTCGCTAATGTGGAAAGATGATCTCCCAAATATTGGTGCAAACCTAATTGTTTTGTAAAGTTAATGATAATCTAACAAATTGATGGTTCGGCGCCATACATGTCATATGACAGAGCACGTAGAGCTATTTGAGAGCTTCATTAGCATCGCATTTACTGCATGCAATATTGGTGTGGACAATCAAGCATGCAAGGAAGGGATTCAGTCAGCATCTTCATCTCCATATGGAGTCAGCGTATATTATGAAAGTGACGAACAGCGGCGGGTGCGTAACTCAAGTGAGTGTGCTCTCAGCCCAACATTGAAAAGAAAGAAGCATGAGGGTCTATTTCGAGATGGGCAAAGGCTATTCATGCCTAGAAGATCTAGCTCAGACATAGTACATGTCTTTGGAGTTAGAGAGAGAGCAACTTGTATAGACTAAAGGGACAACCTATGCGAGCTATGGCAACATGTAAAATTAGGAACTAGAAGGTCGCCCAACATGTCTGTCTTTGACCTCTGCTGCCCTCTAAGTTTAAGTTCTCAAAGCTGTCCTTCTTGTTGTTTTAGGACAGCAAACAGTCTGAATATCCCCAACCTTTCAAACTCCATGATTACGTTCTTTTGAGGTTCCCTTGTAAGTGTTTTCGTAACTGATGTTAGTACATGCAAATACCTTTAAAACATAACACTCCTCTAGGATCTTAACCAGCTTTACAATTGATATAAACTAAGCATACATGAAAAAATTGGACATAGTGTTTTTGGTCAACATGACCGGACAAAACCCATGGGGAAAACCAGTTAGAGATAGATGTATATATTTGGAGATCTCAAAGCATGAGTACAACAAGGAAATAAATACAAGTGAATCTGCTACAATAGCAACCCAATTTTGGATGCTTTGGAGTTCCTTGTAGATGTGCCCCTTGAACAAAGGCACCCTTTGCCTTGGTGCGCTCTTCTTCCTTTGCTAAGCCTCTAGCCTCTTTCCTTTGCCCTTTTCATTTGCCTTGAGTTGACCTTACCTTTGCCCACTTGTATAATGTGCCTCCCTTGAAGATGCTTTGTGATATTTGGTGAAGCCCTTGAACAAGTGCGTCCCCTCTCTCTTTGGTGCGCCCTCCTCTTGCTCAAGCCTCAACACTTGCGCCCCCTCTCATTGGGTGCGCCCCTCACACACAAAACTCTTCCTCTACCAAGGTGTCTCCTCATAACCTTGGTGTGCCCTCTACAAGCCTTGCTCACACCTCAAACAAGTGCGCCCTTGCTCATGTAAGTGCACCCAACTCCATGGAAGCACCCTCCACACTAGCTTGCGCCCTCCTAACTCAAGAAGCCAAGCTCAAACCCTTGTGCGCCCTCCTAACTCAAGAAGCCAAGCTCAAACCCTTGTGTGCCCTCCTCTCCTCAAGAATGCACCCAAGTGCTCTCCAAACCCTCACTCTCTCTTTCTCTTCACTTCTCTTCTCCTCACCCAACTCTCTCAAGTGATCAAGTGAACAATGAGCCTCATCCTTACCCTTTTCCTCCTTTAGCCTCTCTTTGGCCAAACCTAAAAGACCAATGGCCTAGATTCAATCTAGCCAAGTCTAATCAATGGGTGAAATTTAATCTCAAAAATCTCACTTAGAAAACCCACTTTCTCAAGTTTCCTTAGCTTGCTTTATGTCTATTAATTCACCCACAAAGTGAATTAATTGTCATTTTATGACTTAAGGGACAAATTTCAATTTATGACTTAAGTGACTAAGTCAAAGTGAAATTAGATCATAAAGTAAAGTATTAAGCGTAATAGTCTCCCCCCTTTGTGTTTAGAGACTCGCAAACACAAGGGGACCACTTTCCAAGGTACCCAAATCTCAACAAAGCAGCAACATAGTGGCAGAGAAAAGGAAGCAGAGAGCTCCGAAGGTTGAGCAACTCAGAGGGAGTCAGCCTTCAAGTTCCAGTGAGAAAGAGCAACCTTCCAAGTCTGTCTAGAAGAAGCAATCATGGTACAAGATGACCATGCAGGATGCTCAGGAGCAGGAGGCTTCTAGGAGCATAATCAAAGGAAAGTCTTCGCAAACAGGTCTGAGCAAGTCAACTAGGATAGCTTTCGAGTCAGAGGGAGCAGCTAGAGCCGTCAAGGTACCAGCTCTAATACCAAAGATAGAGTCATCTTGAAGTGGCAGAAGTACCTTCCTCGCTAAGAGGGAGTGTTGAAGTTGTAGCATCGGATAGGAACTTTCACGTTGGCATGTGTCTAGCACGTGGAAGTTGTCTAATGCCTATTAGAACCTTAGAAGTTCATTATGTGTAAGTGAATGACTTTTTGTAATTAATGGAGGTTAATTAAGTTAAAAGCCTCAGTTATTGGCTTCAGAAATTTAAGTGAAAATTAAATTAAGTCATAGCCATTGGATCTAGAAGTGAATGTGAGATTAGATCTCAGTCGTTGATCACTTTGGATGAGATCTAGGGTTTTGGCTTAGGGTCTGATTTGGTCAAATCTCAAGATTATAAAAAGGCGGCTAAGGTGAGAGGAGAAGACACAAGTGAGATAGAGACTACACACAGAGAGTGAGCTTCCAGGTGTGCAGGTGCAAGGATCTGAGGGGAAGAGACAAAGTGACAACAAGGGTTTTAGCAGCCTTGAGGTTTGTGAGGCTAGATTGATTGTTGTAATTGTAATTTCCTCAGAGGGGTTATTTTCCCAAGACGAGAGCCCAATTCATAATAAAATCTCACAGAACTAGTTTTACCCGAATCTCGTGTGCAAATGTTTCATGGTTTCTGTTGTTAATGCTTTCGCTGATGTTTGTTAAGAACCTAGCTGTATTGTGATTTAGTAAATTAGTTTTGCTTGGAATTAACAATCGTGTGCTTGATTTCAAAAAAATTAACACATGCACCTTCAACATGTTGTAAAAACACAACAAAACCCTCATTAAGATTACCAAAAATGCCATACACTACCATAGAAGAAAAACAAACCCTCCATGTTATGTGAAGACACCTAGACTCATCTCTCAACGTAACCATAGTTCCCTCTCCACTCTTCCTTGTTGTGTACCTAACCCAACAATTTTGTTAGGCATTAGACTCTATGTAAACGAGTTAACTTGTATGAAATCTCTTGATTTTGTAATAATATTATAGCCTTAGGCCTTGTAGTATATACTTAAGCTTTAAGTTGGGGTTTCTACTTTTTTGCTATAAATACTTAAGCTTTAAGTTGGGGTTTCTACCTTTTTTGCTAGAAATAGAGATTCCCCCCTTAGATACTTAAGCTTTAAATCGGTGTTTCTACCTTCTTTTACTAAAAATAGAGATTGCCCCCTTCTCATTTCGATCTCTTAGCATTTTATTAATATAATCAACAAGCTTTTACTCCAGATCCACCATTGGGTGTGCTAATTCCCCCATTATTTTTGTGACTTAGGTCTTTATGTTTGTTATTATTATCTTCTTTATTTCAGCTACCTCTGTTGTTACAGTAGTCGTGTCATTTTGAACATAGGCACATTGCAAGTTGCTACCAAAGCATCAGTTGATTTTTGTTCTCATTGCAAAACCGAAGCCTGGGGTTAAGTCATTAACTGGCAGTGCACCAGCTAACCTTTATATATTATCTGTGTCACCAGATCAGGGGAAAATATTATGATTTGAGGAAGCAAAGCCTGTACAGCACTTGTTTTTTGAAAATTAATATTAATAATCCATGTTAACCTGGGCTCTCTTAAATGCTGAGAAGGATAAAAAAAAATCATGATCCGTGTACATCTATAGATCCTAGGAGGAAAGTTGCCACAAATTCGTCGAGTTTTTATGCAATGTAAGCAGGGGTAGTCAGAGGAAGAGAAATAAAATACATATTCAAGTTTTAGCACTGAGATCATCCGTGTCCACTTCAATTGGTCATCCGTGTCCACTTCAATTGGAAGCACCATACATCACATCCCTAAACAAATTATGAGAACACGCTACCAAATTCAAAGACCCATCTTGAGATCAGCTGGTGAAAGCCTTGCATTCTTTTGGTGGAAACCCGTGGAGGACATGTTTCAAAAGTTAGAATACAATTACAAGGAAAACACCAGAGAGATGGCTGACCTGCTAAGAGATATAATATAGAAATCCCAATTAGTATGGCAGTTGGCAAGAACAGGCCAAACCAAAAGTACTGGACTGCCTCTTCCTCCGTCAAGAGATAGGCAGACGTGGGCAGTGCCTGAATCCGGCGCTTCTGACAGAAGGGGCGCTCGCCTTTTCCTGGAAAAACAACAATCAGCGCGAGCAATGCTGAAACAACGATCCCCAACCATATGACCGTGACGAACATCATGACGAGCGGTCTCTGTAGACGGCCCCATACCTTCTCTTCTTCTCTGAGGCTTTCGTATTCGTCCTTGGGCATAAATGCCTGACGAAGCGCATCCCCCACAATAGCCCCCCTCAGATTCATATTCTATGCCCTCTTCCCCTCCCTTGATTGATTGATCAATCAATCAAGAATGCCTTCGTGTTTCAGATTTAGTGGATTTTATAACCATGTAGTGTGGCCGTGTAAATCCCAAAGCTACAGTTTGCACCAAAGTTTCTAGTGGGCGTTTATAAATCTTTCACGAAATATTAATACTATCACTTTCTCCTCGGATTGATAAATCTTCCTGCAAGTGCCAAAGAATAAGAAAATACAAGAAGCAACCCTCGACGGTACAATTATACTCACCAGCCATAAAAGGGTTGGTGTTTAAGATTAGATGTAGCCTAAACGTTTTACCAAATGTGGGATTTTTCTAGGGATATTTATCCAAAATTTGGTGAGAAATTGCTAAATTAGTAGATTTGAGTGATTATTTATGTATAATCCAAGTGTCTCAGAGATTTTTCAACATGTTGAATCCATTTCTGCATTCAGAAATTGATTTTGAACAACAAAAATTAGTGATTCGTGGAAATTTATATTGTCAGATTTCGACGAAAAAAACCATTTTGTAGAACACTTAGACAACACCTTTAAGATTATATGTATCGAAAACTTGGTTGAGCCCTAACTACTAGACACGGTGGAGCCCCCAACCGATTAAAAAAAATATTGGGTTTTATTATTTTTTTTAATATAATTTTTGTTTGAAGGTGGGATTGGTTTAGGGGTGTGTTAGTGAAAATAGTTTTTTTAATTAGAGTTCAAGTTTTTGAGTGATATATGTTGGGTATGTGCTATATTCTTTAGGCTCTAAGAAAACATTTTGGGGGGTCTATTCGCTAATTTATTCTGGATATTCATCCATTGTTTTTGGCGATTTTTCGGCACATGGTTTTCTAGTTTTGGATAAGGAATTAGGGTTGTTGACTAAGGTCAATGGATTAGGATTTTGGATGTCTCGGGATCCTATATGTATATTGTACTGTAAACAATAAAAAAAATGATGAATAAAATATTAGAGGTGCGGCTCTAAATAAGTTGTTGGTTTCCCAGTTTGGGTTTCCAAGGTAAAAGATATGTGTAATGTGCGTGTATGTGTGTCATTGTATCTTTTCTGTTTTTATTAAGAATTTGTTTGCGGTGATTTATTGTACAAGGTTAAAATCTACATTTGGTATCAGAGTAATTATTGGCTTCATGGGGATGTCTTTGTGGTCAGGGGTTTTGGCTCGAGTCTGTGGTAAATCTTGTTACAATGGGAGATATGTTGTATTGATTCTTTAGGTGAGAAAAAATGGCGAGCAAATTGAAAATAAAGATAGAGAAATTTAATAGGCAAAGTTTTGAGCTATGGAAGCTCAAGATGAAAGATATGTTGGTGGACAAAGATCAGTGGATCGTTGTGGATCCAAGTATTGCACCTACAAGAATGTCAACAAAAGACTAGAAAAAGTTGGATTGGAAGGCGAAGAGCACAATCCGGTTGTGTCTCTCATATTCAGTATTGGTTGTGTCTCTCATATTCAGTATTGTTGAATGTGTCCAGGGAAGCTATAGCCAAAGCATTATGGGATAAGTTGGGGACTTTGTATCAGTCTAAGTCCTTGTTAAACAAATTGTTCCTGTGGAAGAAGCTGTATAACCTGAGGATGAAAGATGGAGACTCAGTGACAGAGCATCTGAATGCCTTCAATATTGTGGTAAGTCAGTTATTATCTCTTGATATTAAAATTTCAAGTGAAGATAAATGTATTAATTTATTGTGCTCTTTACTAGACTCGTGGGATAGTCTGGTTGTGGCCATAGGTAGTAATACAACTACTTTAAGTTTCAATGATGTGGTATCATCTTTATTGTCAAAGGAGATGAGGCAGAAAAACATGGAAGGACAGAGCATGGAAGTTTTATTTGCAATAGGACGCTCTTGTGAAAGAAATAGATCTAAGTCCTCAAGTGGGAGATCTAAATCTCATGGAAAGTTTGTAAAAGTATGTTGGAGATGTGGAAAAGAAGGGCACTACAAGAAGCAATGTAGATCCAAAAGCGTTGAGAGAGGAAAGGGATCTGAAGATGCTCCTTCTACAAAAACAAAAACCTCCTCAAATGAAGGAGGTGATGTGTGCTTGGCTTCTTCAAGCACACATGTAGATCATGATGCATGGTTGGTTGACTCAAGTGCATCATTTCATATGACTCCTCATAGGGAATGGTTTTGCGAATATGAAAGGTATCATGGAGGTGATGTTTTCTTGGGTGATGACTCGACAGACAAAATAAGAGGACGAGGAAAAATCAAGTTGAAGCTCGTGGATGGAAGGATTAGAACATTGCTTGGTGTTTTGCATATCCCAAGATTGGTTTGAAATTTGATTTTGTAAGCAAAATGGACGATGCAGGGGTAAAAACAGTGTTTGAGAAAGAAACCTACTAGATAGTTTGAGGAGCAATGGTGTTGTTGAAGGGAGTTCAGATTGGAACTCTGTATAAGCTGCATGGAAGCACTATTAGTTCTATTGTTCTTGAGATTGGAATTGAAGAAGAAAAAACTCCTACAGTCTCTGGAGAAAAGGCCATGTTGTGGCATCAAAGATTGGGACATATCAAAGAGAAGGGATTTCGACTACTATGCGGTAAAGGTATGGTTGAAGGTATGTCCAACTGCTCTCTAGATTTTGATTTATGTGAACATTGTGTATATGGGAAGTAGAATCAGGTAAGATTCCCCTTTCATGCAACGAGGGCAGAGGGAATTTTACAATTGGTGCACAGAGATGTGTTTGGGCCTGTGTCAGTTCCATCACTGGGAAAATCTATGTACTATGTCTCATTTATAGATGACTTCTCGAGGAATACTTGGATATATTTCCTCGTGGAGAAATGTGAAGTCTTTGATAGGTTTAAAGAGTTCAGTGCTCTTTTGGAAAATCAAACAAAGAAAATAATTAAGGTGTTGAGGACGGATAATGGTGGAGAGTTTTACGGAAATGAAATCAAATAATTCTATAAAAAGTGTGGTATAGCAAGGTAGAAGACTACTCCATATACACATCAACATAATGGAGTTGCAGAAAGGATGAACATGACTCTGATGAAAAAAGCAAGGTGCATGCTCGATGGTGCCAAGTTGGGACAGGAACTCTAAGCAGAGGTAGTGGGTATTGCATGTGACCTGGTCAATCGATCACCCTCGTCAACACTAGATGACAAGACTCCACACGAGGTATGGACTGGCAAGAAACCCTCTCTCAGACATCTCAAGGTATTTGATTGTGAAACATATGTTCACGTTCCAAAGGAAAATAGAAGTAAGCTAGTTAAAAAGGTTGAAAAGTGTATCTTTATTGGGTATAAAGATGGTTTGAAATGTTATAAGCTTTAGAACCCGGAAACTAAGAAGATAGTGTATAGCCGAGATGTGGTATTTACTGAAATCAAATATTTTTTCAAACAAGAAGTCCTATCAAGGAAGGAAGAACCAAAGAAAACAGAGTTTGAGTTGAAAGATGATGAATTAGACTCTACAGAAGAACATGAATCAGAAGAAGATGATCCTCATACTCTAGTATTGAGGAGATCAGTTTGGGAAAGAGGGAAACCGGAAAGATATACTCCACCTGATTTTCCTTCAAATTTCGCTATGTCTATCACTGATGATGATCCTATAACTATTATGGAGGCAATGGATTCATAGGATGAAAAACTATGGGAAAAGGCCATGGTTGAAGAAATGACAGCCTTGGATAAGAATGAGAACTGGGATCTAGTGGAGTTGTTCACTAGAAGAAAGACCAATGGCAACAAATGGGTGTTTAAAAAGAAGATGAATGTAGAAGGAAAAGTGGAGAAATAGAAAACTTGGTTAGTAGCAAAAGGTTATTCCCAAGTTGAGGGAATTGACTTTGGTGAGTTTTTTTCTCATGTTGCCAAGTTAACTTCTATTAGATTTCTTTTATCTGATGTTGTTGTGTTTGATTTTGAAGTAAAAAAGATGGATGTGAAGATAACATTCCTACATGGGGATCTGGAAGAAGAAATCTACATTAAGCAGCCAAAAGGCTTTGTTGTGAAGGGAAAGAAGGAGTTGGTATGCAAGCTGAAAAAGTCCATGTATGGGTTAAAGCAATAACCAAGGATGTGGTATCAAAAATTTGATACTTATATATTGGGACTTGGCTTCATAAGGAAAAAAGTGGATCACTATGTGTATTTCAAATTAATTGGTGATCATCTTATTTATTTGGTTTTATATGCGGATGATATGTTGTTTATAGGAAATAACAAGGAGATTATCCAGGATGTGAAAACTCAGTTGTCCTCTAAATTTGACCTGAAAGATCTTGGTGCTGCAAATTCCATTTTGGGCATGGAAATTAAAAGACATCGGGAAAACATGAAACTCTAGTCAAATCAAAGGAAATATGTCGAGACCGTATTACATAGGTTTAATATGTAGGAATGTAAACCGATCAATGTTCGTATTCTTGTAGGTGTAAAGTTATTTGTGGATCAGTGTCACAAGACACGTGAAGAGGAAGAGGACATGTCTCATGTTTCATATGTGAGTGCGGTTGGAAGTTTGATGTATGCAATGGTTTGTTCTAGAACGGACATTGCACATGTAGTGGGAGTTTTGAGCAGGTATATGTCAAAACTAAGAAAGGAGCATTGGACAACAGTAAAAAGGGTTTTCAGGTATTTGTATGGCACTACTAGTTATGGATTGTGCTACCAAAGAAGACCAGGATTGGACAAAGTGTTGGACATACATGGCTTTGTGAATGTAGATTGGGTTGGAGATCTGGATCGTAGAAGATCTACAAGCGGACACGTGTTTAACATGTTTGGAGGAGGAATCATTTGGATGAGCAAAAGACAATCTGTAGTGGCACTCTCGACTACAAAAGCTAAATACATGGAAGCCACTCATGCAAGCAAGGAAGAAATATGGTTACAAATATTGTGTTCAGGTATTGGGTTGGTACATCAAGCTGTAAAGATAGATTGTGATAATCAGAGTGTCCTGGCAAAGACTCTGACTTATCATTCAAAGATAAAGCATATTGATGTTCAATATCACTTTGTGAGAGACATGGTTGAATAAAAGAAGGTGTTGTTGATGAAGGTGGACACTTTGAATAATGTTGCAGATTCATTAACAAAGTCCATGAGCACTGAGAAGTTGTCTTGGTGTAGAGGATCTATGGGCATTGTTGCCCTAGATTGTTGACTATGTAACCCTGTAACTCCTTGTATGCAAAGAAAACAACAAGTAGGAGAATCTTGGGTACGTGTTATATTCTTTGCATGACTATAGGTCCCCTTAATGGGGGGTTTATTCGCCAAGTTATTTTGGATATTCGGCCATTGTTTTTGGCGGTTTTTCGGCATATGGTTTTCGTCGATGGTTTTCTAGTTCTAGTTAAGGAATTAGGGTTGTTGAATATGTTGGATAGTTGGTTGTCATTGATGTCAACCCTGGTCAACCCTAGAAGAAGCCCCAAAGAAATTTGGAAGCATTTAGAAGTGATGGGTGTATTTGAAGAAGTCTCCAAAGTGGTCCCCTTGTGGCGTAGCTTTAAACATGACCCTCACGGGAAGACTCTTTGAAGAAGTCTACAAGAAGCCCAAAGACATGGTCATGAAGCTCAGAGTTGTTTGAGAAAAAAGAGGATGATGGACTTTACTAATGCATTCAAAGCTCTCATAGATGGATAGTCCTCGTCATGTCGTTTCCAACAGTAGATGGTATGCCACGTGGTTCCTCATGATTGAAGAGATATGCCCTCTTGAAGATGGAAGTCCTGAAGTATGGTTAAGAATCCCTAAACAGTTGTAACAAGAAGTGACAAATCGGCCCCAAAATAATTAAAGGAAGAAAATTTGTTGCAAGTAAGAAGTTACAAGTAGACCCCATTGCAATGAATATTAAAATAAATATTAAGAATATTGTTGGTAAAGTCGACCTCAATGGAATAATCATTAAAATTTATTTTGAATTTTATCTGGATCAAGTTGGCCCTAAAAAGAGGGTGTCAGATCTAGTATAAATAAGGCACCTAGGAGTTAATTTGTCACATCAACTCAAGTGATATTTATGTGAGGTGACCAAGGAGATC
>SNQJ01S0109766.1:8604-29143 GCA_010110895.2 Picea sitchensis
GGGTTTAGTTCGAGTGGTTTGTGCTCAGGGTGTTGTGGAAAATTCTCCCCTGTAGACGGATGAAAATCCCCTTGGATCAAGAGTCCTTTGATCCAATATAGAAAGTAACAAATGGTTCCCTAATTTCCCCTTAAATATATTCTATATGCCCACAAATAGAATGAGAAGAGAATATGAGAGAATGGGATATATGACCTACCTCCTTTCAGTCGATTGTAATCATTGCTCGATCCCTTAATCTTAACGTCCAAGCTCCCGGTACAAGAAAATTTTTGCAAGAGACATTGAAACAACACTTCCTTCCTCCACAATATACTATTAGGAAAAATAGATCTATATATATTGAACTAAAAAAAAATAGACATGCATATGATAAACAACATAGGCATGAGGGGAATAGGTCAAGTTATATCATAAGGAAAGCAATAAAGAACTTACAACTTTGGTGTTGATGTTGTAATAGCTCCTCCAAGCTCTCCTTTCCAATCCTTTGAATGTCACAAGACCAATAGTATGATACTCTAAATTGTTTCCTCCCCTTTCACACAAGAATGGCCTCCATTATATAGGAGTTGAGGTACAACAACCATATGAAAATTTGAGAATAAGTTCCAGATCAAATGAGGATTTGGATTATCAAGTTGGTATTTGGATTATTGAGTGAACATTGACTTTTCCTAGGATGGAGAGGACAAAGAAGACTTGAATTCTTGATGAAACCAAATAAATATTCAAATATCTTACCTCTAAAATAAGGTCTAACTGGTTGTAACCACTTAATTTCTCCCCTAGAACTAAGCACAGGGTGATAGTATCACTCCCCTAAAACTAAGAAAGGAGTGATGTCAAGGGTTCATCCTCATATTCATATGGGAAGGGGAGAAATGATAATCAAAAGGGGCCAATAACGTAAGGTGAAAGATGGTATTTTGACCTTCAGATGATAAATTTCTCCCCCAACATGTCTAGGGATCATGAAAAATATTCCCACATGGTGATGAAATTGCGACACTTGTGATCTGGATTGTTTTGAGAATGAAATGAAGGTAGTGATATAACAAATAAATATATAGATATATTGCAATAAACATAGAGATACAATAATGCACAATTTTTATTAATGAGAGAATGTACAAAAATTGTAAAATTATAGAGTGAATGACTCGCTAGAATGGCGGTAGCTTATCTCTGAGAAGAGATGTGATGGCTACACTCATTCGCAAGAAGATGATGATGTTTAAAATGAGGCTCCAAAGGCCTTTTTAACATAATGAAAATCCAAAACCCTAACCCTAGAAGATGAAACCCCAAAAGGTTTGTGGGCTCCGATGGGGGTAGTTGATATGTCAACTTCCCAAGGGCGTAACATTTTCATACAATATCCATTTAGGGCATTCTATACCTCATCAAAAAGGTCTAGCCGAGGAGGACATATTCCGTTCAGCCCATACTATGGATTTGGATATCATCAAGGCACTCTTGTGCCTAAAAAACATTGTTTAGGTATTCAAAATGACATCGGAAGTTAAGGATCTGAAAAACCGTAGAAAAACTGCCAAGGTGGAAATCCATGTTTTGAGCTAGTGGAATAGGTGGGTGGCCATCGATATCCATTTGGATCAATCATTTCCCCTTAGGAATCTATGCTCCCCATTGTTTCAAGTTCCCATGGGAGATGGGGAATGTTTTGCTGAATCTGCACCTTGGTGAACTACTTTCCTTGTTGAAGAAGCTACCCTATTTAGCTTGTTGAAGGTTGTTATGAACCTGTTGTTGGAGGGTTTGGATATATTTAACCAATTAGGTTTCATGATGTTTCTGAGTGTGGGAGGAATCTTTTGGTGAAGATGAAACATGAATAAAATGAATGGATTTATCATAACTTGGTTTGATTGGGCAGTGTGGAGGCACCCTCGTAGGTGTAATAGGAATATCATGGTGCTCTTCTACAATCTTTTTTATTTGCTTATGATGGATAGAAGGGTCTTGGGATGAGGCTGCAGTGGTTGTAGTGTCCTTCTCTTCTAACCAGGTTTTGAAGAGGCTAAACTTTGTGATATGGGATATTACTTTGCGGCACTATTTTTTCAGTACAATAGTCGAAACTACCTTTGGTATCCGGTAGGGTTGACTCCCCAGAGTAACTATTATGCTACGAGGTCAAGACTAATAAAAAAATTATGCCTCCACATATATGGATGGCCTAACAGAACATCAAAGACTTCCAATGGGGAAACATCACACAATACCTCATCCTTGAAGGGCTTGATGCCATATGAAAGGAGATAGTGTTGGTTGACACAAAGATCTTGTCCCTGGTGGATCCATCCGATGTTGTATGGCTGCGGGTGTGGTGTTGTCGGAAAATACAATTTCTTGATGACCTCTGCAAAGATGAGATTCTTCTGGATTTCATTATCAACAATAAAATGAAACAGGGTCCCCTTCACCCACATTTGTGAATGGAAAAGGTGCTCCCCCTCCTCAAGATCCTATGGTTCTTCTGGTTGGATTGTTGTGGTCATGATAGTAGTAGTGGGTTATGTATCAATTATCTGTCTCCTTTTATTATTTTCTAAATTGGAGTCTGAGTCGGGGCCCGGCTCTGTTTCTTTGAGCTCGACTACCAATCACTGTTTTGAGTGACATTCATCAGTGTTTTTTCAAGGGATTTTGTGGAAGTCTCACCACTTCCCAGTGTCCTTCTTCATCTTCCCGTTACCCTTCTTTTCTTGTAGCTTGGAATGGTTGTCTTGAGGTTGAATATTCTGTGAGTTAGGGATGCCTTTACCATACTTTGGTTGTTGCATATTTGTATACCCAAATTCTCTCTTGTTTTTCTACTTAAATTTCTGCTCGATTTTGAAAACATATCTATAAGAAGATCCCAGTGATGAGATGTCTAGAAACTCCATTTCGATTTGGATGTTCCTATGTAGAGCCCTGTGGTATTTCAGAACTAGATGTCACTCAGAGTCTTTAATACCCAGGTTGGTGCACAATGTATGGAAGGTATTTATGAAATCCAACACTGTTTGGTCCCACTTTTGATGCAGCGTGGTCCATCTCATGTACTGGTCATCATAGTTTCCCACAGGGTAATATTTCTCCTTGACTGCATGGATAAAAAAATCCCAAGTGGGCTAGGCCCCAAATATTCCAGACTCCTCTATGGAATTTTCCTCCCAGTAAGTTTCCTACGAATTTTTGACATGGGGGAGAGCCTTAAGGAGTGAAAAGGTGATCTTTTTTCTATTGGAAAAATTGTGAATGAAGAAATAACATTCTAGAAAATTTAACCATTTTTCCAAAGCATCCGCATTGATCTGACCTTCAAATACATGAATATTAAAATTAACTTGTACCTTGAATGGGGTAGTGTCTCCAAAGTGATTGCTTGATGAATATGCACCTATGATTGTCGACAATCACTGAAGGATTTGGGGAAAATTCCCCAACATCACGTTCCTCTGTTACATGAGGGATTCCATGAGAAACAACTTGATGGGATCTTCTACTCCCCTGTCTCTTCTCTTATGCCATGGGAGGTCACTTGGGATGGTGAGAGTGGTTATCCTCAAGGGAAACTATCTCGAGACCCAACTATCTATACCCTGACCTCATCGGGGACATGCACAAGAAATGAAAAGGAGTAACCTGCTATGATACCACTGATCCATATTGTTTTGAGAACAAAATGAAGGAAGATATATAAAAAAGAAATATATATAGATATTGCAATAAACACAAAGATAAAGTAGTTAATTTTTTTTTTATTAATGAGAGAATGTACATAAACTATAAAATTACAGAGTGAATGACTCACTAGAATGGTGGTACTTTATCTTTGAGAAGAGATGTTATGGCTACGCTCATTCGAAAGAAGATGATGATGTTTACAACGAGGATCCAAAGGAATTTTTAACATAAAGAAAATCCAAAACCCTAACCTCGGAAGATGAAATGCCATCAGGTTTGTGGGCCCCGATGGGGATAGTTGATACATCAACTTCCCGAGGGATTAACTTTTGCATACGATCTCTGTTTGGGGCATTCTATACCTCGTCGAAAAGGTCTAGCCTAGACTATGCTTTTGAGTACTTATTGGGAGTTTTCATGCCCAAACAAATGTTGTTTAGGGCCTCAGAACGAACTCAGAAGTCCAGGACTTGAAAAACTGTAGAAAAAATGCCAAGGTGGAAACCCATGTTTTGAGCCATTGGAATAGGTGGTGGCCACCGATATCCATATGGATCAACTTGAGTGCGAAAACTAGGTGTGTAACAGAGGGGTTTCCCCCCCCCTACCCAGGTTCAATTCCCACAAGTAACATGTTGAGCTCTTAAATGAGGATGTTATCGAAAAATCCTTAGCTTTCTACAAAATTTGGTTTACCCTAGGTACCATCCTCGAAATGAGGGGAAGTGCCCGATGGGTTTCCCCAGGAGTTATTCCAAGGAAAAAATTTTTTTTGCAAGCTTTGTGTGAATTGTTTCTAGTTAACATCTCTGTGTAGGTTTCAACCAAATTATATAGTTACAACCTTTTGACTCCCCCTTTTGTATTTTCCTAACTTTATACATTATATGTTATGGAATAAAAAAAAATATTACACTCGACCTTCAGCCGTATCTTTAAAATATGTAGTCCATGCTTCATGATAGGAAGAAATTCTTATTACTCTCCTAAAAGATATATTTTCTAAAGAAACTTCTTATGTGGATGCATCTTGGGACAAGGGGGGAATTATTTCTTAAGTGTAACAAAAAAAGAATCAATAGTGAAATTATTATCCTTGGATGAGCTTGTTATATTCTCCTTCAATATTTCCTTGGTGACTCAAGGAGCCATACCCATGGAGATATCCCTGGAATGCAGATATTATTATAGCTTTTCCATGATTTGTTTAGCAATTCTTGGTTGGTCCAGGTCCCCAATATTAGGTATTCTACATCTTTCAATCAACTTCTTTGCAACTGTGTGGAGGTGTGTGCAATTTCCTATTGAATTAGATATGTCCTTTTCTATCTTTTCTCCCACTTTCTAGAAATTGGTCAGAATTGTGGATTTTAGCTTATTTTACTTTTACATCATCCTTGGGAGATAAATAGGTGTGTCTAGGTTCTTCTCTTTCCATCTTTTTAGCTTATCCATGCTTACACAAATTCCTTGGTATTCTACATTTTTGGTTTTGACTGTCTCTAATATTGCCATCAACTATGTGGACAATTCCTAGAATTCCTTCAAGATAGTGTATAGTTGTTTCAAAGTGGTTCCTAGATTCTCTCATATTTCATTGGCATAATATTTGAATTCAATGTTGTTTGTTCTTTCTAGTTTGTAATGCCTTACTTATTCTTCCAAGTATTTGATATTTGATTGATATTCTTCCCTCTTTGTTCATGTCTTCGATGTTTTGTTCATAGGCCTGTGTGAATTCTACTCCCATTGAGGGTAATTCTACGAGATCATACATGATATCCATGACCAAGGGAGTATCTATGTTTATGGAAATTTCTCTAGCCCCTAGGATTTCCAGCCTCTTATGGTATTGCTTCACTATTCTACCTTTGGATTTATAAAAAATGGAGTCAAGGTTGGCCACTCTGTTAGATTTGTAAGGGGTGAAATCACCCAATCCTAGCTCTCCGAAAGGAAAATGGCCTCTGGTCAAAGTAGTGCTTCAAGTGGTATCTATTGGAATAGTGTCCATCAACTCAATGTCTTAGGATTCTTCTTAGGCCTTTTTCTCCTCTTCTTCTTCCTTATTTTTTCTTCATCTTACCCCATTTTTCTTCTTTTTATTTCTTCCTTTTCTACTCTCATTCTAGTTTCTCTTGTTTCCTTTTCATCTCTTCCTCTTCTTGTATTTTTCTCTCTACCCCTTGATGTTGGAGTCTCAATGATTCAACTTCCTTATTTAACCTTTCCCTTTCAGCTAATACTTTAGCTACAATGTCCTTCTTTTCTTTGGAACTTTCTCCCATTATAAAAAATATTTCATCATTATCCTTTATCTTATGTGCAATTATTCTTCGTATCGGGTCTCACTCTGATACAACCATCTCTACTTGCATATTCTACAATTCTAGATAACAACACCTAGAGGGTCGTGTATGTGGAATCTCTCCTCCCCAAGTGGAATAATGTCAAAATATCTTCTCCTGCCTATGCTTCTTTGGCATCTTTGAAGTTTAAGGATCCTACATGGAAAGGCATTGATGGCCATTGAAGATTCTTATATTTGGAAAGGACTTCCCCGAATCCATGGATCAAAGTATGATATGCAACTTCTTGTAAAACTATCTTGTCTAGGATGAATTTCAAGAAAAATTATGGAGATTTCATGGACCCATAAATTATTATATATGCCCCTTTTTCTAACACATACCAATCTCTGAATTATCCCACTTCTTGCATATATTTTTCCAAAATGCAAAGTGCAACTAAAACTGATATAGAGGAATCATAAAATGTTCACAAATCTTGGGATAGTGATTGCAATACTTATGCTCCCAAATGTCTTGGAAATATGCATTGATTTGGGGATCACTTGGTTTACATTGCTAGCCCATACCTCATAAGGTATGTACCAAAAATATAACATCTAGTAAGTAGGAGGACATATGGAATGTAGGGTGTTTCCTTGGCATAGTGTGCTTGGCTATTGATATATTGTCATCTAGAGTAGAAGAAAGGATGGTATCCCACTTGAAAATACTTTCGGTCTTAGTGATAGTGTGTATCAAAGGTACCCATGAATCTTTGAAATTCATGGCATCTTCCTCTCCATAAATTTGTCATAGCAGAGATAGAACAAATTTATAGGAGGATCTTGGAATCTTGGTAGGACAAGTCCTCATTTTCCTTTCCTTGAAATTTGTACTAGGAATCCACCAATTTTTCATCATTTCTCTATATTCAAAAGGGAACGGTAGCATCTAGTCATCTGCGAGTTCAAATTATTCTATGAGAAGCTTATAACATGTGTGTATGATGAAGGTCTAGAACGATGTGATGAATTTCCCTTGAACATCTCTGATTTGTCTATTGTCTATATCAACATGTTGGATGATCCATGAAATATATTCTACACATGGGAACATGGTAGAGTGTGAAGTTATTTTGTGTAACCAAGAATATTTGATCATCCGATAAACACCTTCATTAGGGTCACTATCTCTATGAAGGGGTGGCAATTATGGATATGAATCTTGTCAAAACATTTGATAAATTCCCCACCATTTGTAAATGATGCCAGGGTCCATGCAACATACAATATCATGATATATAGAGCCTAGGTTACTAGCCTCTACCTCTGTCTCTTCCTTGCCATCTGGAATTACTTCAATAAAAAACTATTTTCCTCTGTATGCCATGTTTGGGTCCTACAATTTACCCATGTCAACAACATCATATGTTAGAATTGTTAGTATTATAAAGGGAAAAATCATGTATGGGGATAGATGTCAGGGATTGAAAATCATCTTATCTACTAAGGTTTTCCATTTTAGGAAGAAATTTTGTATTGGTCATATAAAAAAATGTTGAAATCTTTCCCTCAAAACAATGATCTTTATGGCAAAGCAAATGTCAATGAGTAGGAAAAAATAAAAACCCATTAATTATGTTGTGCAAGTTTTTTGGGGAAAATATGAGTGATAGGTTTGGTTCTTAATGGGTTATCTATACTCGTCATTCAAGCCTTAAGAAGATTCATGATTTTATTATTCATTCCTTGCAAAATAAATTCCCTCTCCATGTCCATGCATTTGATGGTCCATGTGATAGGTTTTTTTCTTTTTTAAGAGTGGGAGGGGTGCTAATTATATTTAATGGATGATTCCCTAGATGGTCTATTCGAAATTGAAAGAGAGAAGGGAACATATGAGTAGAGTTGGAATTTCAAAGTCAAAGTGACCTGATCAAAGTTCTTTGGGTAAGGAGGAGTGTTGGTTGTATTTGCTAGCTAGATTGTCTTGTGACAAGAAATTTATTGGTAAATTACATTCTTGGGAATGTATGAGGGATTTAGCTAGCCAATGGGATGGGTTTTAGTAGTGAGAAGAATATTTCCCTTGTTGGGTGTAACATCCCCAACCACCCACAGGCCAAGGTATGCTACCTGCAAGCCCACCCTTGGACTTCTTTCTCTTACCAATACCTTTTTGAAATATAAGGATGCATAAAAGAAAAGATTTAATCGACATGCACAACAATATCTAGCAAGCGTTCATAATATAAGATTTAGTTAAACGATAATTAAAATGCACAATGGAATACATTCATACACATATAATAATATCACAATAGAGAGCACTTATCTTTATAAAAATGCGACACCACCTGGCTGCAGACCAAGGACATTCCACCCAATCGTAGACACAACTACTCCAAATCTCCACAATAGTGTCACCCCTGAGCTAGGTCTATGAATCCACAAGGATGGTTCCAGAGTGTACTTGGGTTCCTAAACGAATCATCTCTCAAGCTCTCATAGGTTTCCCAAAACCCACAACAATCCAAGTACCTAACTCACTTCTACCCAACCTGTATCACCTAAGAGAATGGACCTCCACCCTTCTCTGCCACGCAGTCCCTCAGGCAATCCTTCTCCTTTTTCCAGGGCCTCCATCACATCTGGTCCAGAATCTCAATGATGGAACTCCTAGGACTCGCAGTTGTGAGAAAAACAGGGCACAGACCAACGCATCTCAGACATGCATGCCCCAAGTCATGGATGGATTGCACCAACGACCATTAGAACCAACTATCCCGTGGATAATTATCAGCAGTTCAGTTCCCTTTCCTAAGCCAAGACGCGGATGAGGATGGATCAATGAATGGGTAAGTGGGTGCATGAAAGTGCATGAGGGAAATGAATGGACGTATAGGAAATAAGTGAATAAGCCATCAGTCGAACCCCCTCATCAGACTAGAGGCAGGTTTAAGTAAATTCGTGGGGAATCAAGAACCTCATGGCCTTCCCCAAGAAGCTCATGTAACCGATCCCCTCCCTTAGAAAAAAACGGATAATTAAAATAGGGATAAACACTTAGCCCCTCTCCTATTTTCTTAGACTAGAGATTTTCCTACAACACCCCTTATTTTGGCACTGTCCTTAGTGCATATACAAAATAGAGATCAAAATATAAAATTTATTCAAAATGTTGAGGGTAATCTCCCCGCATGGAATATTCATGCTCCCAGGTAGCATCTTTAGGACCATAGCAGGTCCATTGAACTTTTACCAGCTCTATAACTTGATTTCAGAGCATTTTGACTTTTCTGTCCAATACTCGCACTGACTGAACCTGAAAATCTCCCTCTGTCTCTACCTGAATCATATGCCAATCAATAACATGGTTAGGATCATGTACATATTTATTTAGTAAAGAGACATGAAATACATTATGCACATTCATGGAAGAAGGCAATGCAAGCATGTATGCAACTGGCCCTATTTTGTCGAATATTTCAAATGGACCATAGAATTTGGCTGTCAACTTTGTACAACTGCCCAATTTCAATGAGATTTTCTTGGGATTCAATTTAAAAAGTACATGCGCCCCTACTTTAAATTCTCTAACTATCCTATTCTTCTATGCATAAACTTTCTGTCTATCCTAAGTCACCTTTAAATTCTGCTTAATCTTAACCACTTGGTCTTCCATGTCCTTGAGCAACTCTGGCCCAAGTACCACTCTATCTGCTGGGTTGTCCCAACTCACTGGAGTATTTCATTTCCTACCATACAAGGCTTCAAATGGGCTCATTCTCAATGAATCTTGATACCCATTATTATATGCAAACTCAACCAAGTGTAAGTAATATTCCCACTTAAATGGCTTATCCATCACATACATTCTCAGGATGTCTTCAATTATTCGATTGACTCTCTCTATTTTCCCATCTATCCAGGGATGATATGTTGTGCTAAAGTTCATATTTGTGCCAAATCCATTAAACAATCCCCTCCAAAAATCGGAGGTAAACTTTGTATCTCTATCTGAGACGATTGTTCTAGGTATCCCATGAAACCTAGCAATTTCCTTAATGAAAATTTCTGCAATATTAGCCGTTGTATGCGTTGTCTTCACAGGCACAAAATGAGCAGCCTTTGTTAATTTGTCAACCACCAGCATGATTGAATCATGTTGCTTATTCATTCTAGGTAATCCTGTGATGAAATCCATAGTGATCACTTCCCATTTCTTCTTTGGAATTGGCAATGGTTGCAACAAACCCACCGGGTGCCTATGCTTAGCCTTCACCTTATGACATTGCATACATCGAGCGACGTAATCAACAACATCCTTCTTGATTCCCAACCAAAAGAACCAGCTTCTTACTACTGTAATTGTTTTCTAGTAATCAAGATGTGCAACATAAGGAACATCATGCATTTCCTTCAGTACCAAATTCCTCAGTTCTCTGAAACTAGGAACATAGATTCTATTTTTATGCATGAGCAATCTATCTTCCTTTATTTCATAATCCTTTATTTTCTATTGTGCATCTCCTTGTTGTAACTTTTCCTTTACCTGTAGGTAATGCTGATCTTTAACAAGACCATCTAAAATTCTACTCTTCAAGTCTAACTGATGCATACTGACAGCAGTAGCATGCATGAGATTCACTCTCCTACTAAGTGAATCAACAACTTTATTCTCCTTCCCCTTGATATGCTTGATATCGAAGTCATATTCACTTAAAAATTCTAGCCATCTTGTTTTCCTGACATTCAAGGTCGGTTGTTCAAAAAGATACTTTAGGCCAATGTGGTCTATTCTTAATTCAAATTTCTTCCCCATGAGATAATGCCTCCACATCCTCAAGGCGTGAACAATGGCAGCAAGTTCCAAGTCATGCATGGGATAGTTCCTCTCATGTTGCTTAAGATTTCTGGACTCATATCCAATGACATGTCCATTTGGTGTGAGGACTCCCCCAAGTCCTTCCTTACATGCGTCTGTACATACCACAAAAATTTCCTTTGGGTCAACAATATTTAACATAGGTATACTAGTAAGTAATTCCTTCAACATATTAAAATGATTTTCACACTTAAGTGTCCATTCAAATTTAGTTCCCTTGTTTTGCAANTCTTATAGAACCCTACTATGAACCTTTTGTAGTAGCCAGATAATCCCATAAAATATCCGATGTCTGACACATTTCTGGGTGTTGGCCACCCTCTAATGGGTTCGATATTCTCTGGATCTACTATTGTTGGAAGTCAATACAGAACCTCAAGGTTCCATCCATATTTTTGAAAAAAAGTACTGGTTCTTCCCAAGGTGAAACACTTGGACGTATGTACCCTTTCTTCAAAAATTCCTCCAACTGCATTTGTAATTCTTTTAACTCTAGTGTGCTCATTTTGTAAGGTGTTTTTGACACCGGGGTAGCTCCTGGCACTAAGTCAATTGACAAATCTATCTCCCTTCTTGGTGGAAATCTAGGTATTTCTTGGAATACATCTTCAAATTCCTGTATCACCAAGAAATATTCAAGGCTTGGCCCCTTTGTATTATATGGATCTTCCACATGAGCTGCATACAATTAACATCCTTTTCTAAAACATATTTTCAGCTGTAAGGCTGAAATCTCCCTTATAGAGATGGGTCTTAGAACTCCTTTTACAGTGATCTGTTTTCCATTTCCATCAAGACATGTAAATGTCTTTTTATGAAAATATAGGACAACATGATTCTTGTCCAACCGATCCATCCCAATCAGAACATCATAAGACCCCAATGGTATGATATTTAGATCATTACTAGCATTCACGCCATTAAGACTTATGGAACAACTTCTAACCATATCATGGATTCTCATTTTGGTTCCAGTGGCTAATTGAACCAAACTTGATTTTCCAAGTTTACTTTTTTCCAAATGTAATCTATCCAATATCTTAGGATCAATGTAGCAATGACTTGATCTTGAATCAATCAAAATAGCAACAGGATGATTTATGATCTTACCTTCCACCTCGATCATATTGGACTGGTACTCTGCTTGTCGATCATTTAAAGCTACATATATTCGACTGTTGTAGCCTCTTGGATGTTGTGCACAATATTCACTCTGTCTTTTCTATGTGGGAAATCCGCGTACAAGTGATCTTCCTTGCATCCCCAGCATTGGATTGGTGGTCTTCCCCTTTTCCCAAGGAATATTCCTTCTTATATTCCCCCTTAGCATACTAGTCATGATGATTTCTATTAGGCTCATTCCTATTGAAGGGAGGTTTGAATCCTTTCCTCCTCTGATCGAACTTCTCATTTTTATTTTCCTTCCAATATTTTTGTAGGGATTCTCTTCCCTGGCCTTGGTCATATAGGTATTTAGCCTTTCTGATGGCCTTAGTCAAGGTCCTGGGTTCATCATACTTGATATTTTCCTTGTAAAAGGCTGGAAATCCACTTATAAATCTCTGTATTTTCACTTTCTCATCACCAATGAACTTGACATATTTTAACAATCCCGAGAACTTCTTCTCATACTCTACCATAGTCATGCCTCCCAACCTGAGTTCAAAGAAATCCTGCATTTTCTTATCATAGAAATTCTCTGAGAGGTACTCCTTCTGGAAGTACTTCTTGAACTGTTTCCAAGTGATCCTACTTTCATTAACATGTTCCACTTGCTTTAGTTGGTCCCACCACATCACAACCTTCCTGTGTAAATGGTAGGTGGCAATCATGGCTTCTAGGTTTGATGAATAGTTATGCAACTAAAAATATCTCCAGAGCCCAAGAAACCATGCTTCAGCATGATCTTCCCTCTCTCTTTCACAATCGAAGGAAGGTGTCTTGATCTTCCTCAAATCTCCTTGCAAACTATCTACCTCTTGTTTCCTTCTTTGTTGTCTAACAGGGAACACCTCGAGACTACTTATGGGATCATCCGATGCATCAAACTTTCTTCTTGAGTAAGGAGGTGAGTGGTTTCCATGAGCTCTGCTAGCACTTATGAAATAACCATCTCTTCCACGAGCATCTCTTCTTTCATGACACCTGCCTCCTTTCTCTTTTCTTTAGTTTGATCCCTTCTTCGTTGGCCTCTACAACTGATTTAAGATTTGCAACACTCGAGCATTTATCTGACTTTTCTCTCTCATCAATCTCTCATTGTCTTCTTTGTAGATTTGCACTTCCATATTTAGGCTTCTTACCGTTTCTATTAACATTTCCTACTCTCCTTTTCCCTTGCGTCCGTTGGACTCTATCTCTACATTACAAACTTTGGTATTTTGGCCTTTGGTCTCCTTATCATGACTAGAGGCTCCCTTGTCTTCTTCCATTTCCTCAATAAGAATTATGAGTTGATGTGTTTAAACCCTTTAATTCTGAAAAATGTGCAAGCAACCATTTTGTTAGAATTATGCATATGATCAACAAAATTTCCAAACCATGCTACATGTCTCTTTATTTTTTTTGTTCATGGAGATCATATCCCCATTCTCCAAAAATAACAGTGTCCTGTTATCCTTGGCTGACACAGAATTTCATCCTACACAGGTGCTTCCTTCAAACCACCTTCCCAGGTGACCACGACTAGAAACTACAGCTAAATCCTTCCTTATAAATTTTCTGTCTTGAAGACAACCAATTCGGCCCTCAGTCCTCCTTCCCTCAGCTCTCAATCTGCATATGACCACGGCCATGACCCTGCGCTTAACTGAAAAAGTGCTTGTCCAGATCTTTGGGACTTCAAAACTTTCAGCCAGGACCGGATCAATGGTCCTCGTCCTCTTTCATGATCGACGATCGAGATCCACTTCGGGACTCCATGCTTCGAGAGTCTCAAATTTCCTTGCTTGCCTCCTCCCGGAATGATTTTTACCTGAAGTTGATGATTTTCCGACGTGTGTCCTCCCACAGATCAATGACTGTGAATCGCTTCAGCTCTTCAGGCTTTGAAAGTTTCAAACTTCCCTCCTGCACTTTCTCCCGAAGTGATTTCACCCGAAGTCGATGATCCTTCGACGTGTGTCCTCTGGAATCAACGGTCGATATGTACTCCATCCTTCAAGCCTTCGGGAGTTTTAGACCCAATGCAACCTATCACATCTTTCCCCTCTGGAGTGCCTAGTCTCCAGACTGTACGAGATGTCGCCATGTGGTGAAATAATGGAAACGAACAAGTGGCCCAATCAGGCGGGTTCCACGTGTCACGTTCTAACTGACTTTTCAATACTCAAAATGATCAAAACTTATTGACATGTGGCACACATCCCATGTGTCCACACCATCCCAAGCGACGTCCATGAGCCACGTCACTTCAAGAATTTCAGGGTCCACATCACCTCTAGGTGACATCATTATGCCCCATCACTTTGGCTCTTCGGGCTTCAAGACTTCAGGAGTTTTCATACTAGCACACTTCCAATCCTACCAAACTCTGAATTCCTGAACTGGCCAATCTTTCACCATGTGTCCTCCTAGATCAAAAGAATGAGGTTCACTTCAGCTCTCTGGGTACAAAAATCTCAGTTCTCAACTTCTCCTTGCTCGCTCTTACTCGAAGTGCTTTCACCCGGAGCACATGATCGGTTGACGTGTGTCCTCCTATGGATCGATGGTCCCCAGCTACTTCGACTATTCAGAGTTTTGATGTTCAAGCACCAACATGTCACATCACTTACTGTCTTTCCATTTGGGGGGCATGCATCGGTGGTTTGGAGTAACCCGCTTTTCGCCCCACAATTCTCCTGACGCTGACACGTAAACCCCTCAATGAAATTGTGGTTTGGATTGTTAGACCACCTTGGGAAATTATCTGCTATGCAACTTGGTTCCCCGCAATGCATGTTGGTCGTTGATCTCTCTCCAAGCAATCTGACGATTGTATCCTTAACCCTTGCTTCCTTTCAATCGAACGACCTATGTTCACCTGTCCTCTGATCCAATGATCCTTGATCTCTCCTGATCCTACAATGGCGATCGCTCTCGAATTCGAAGAGGACAGTCGTGATCCTTCGAACCCCTTACAATAGATCTCTGACATTCTATATCCTACGTAGATTCTGCAACGCCATTCCTCCTGAGATTTTCAAATTCATGGTCAGAGTTTGATATCGACCACGAGACTCTAACCAATAGACCCGGCCCATACCGACCCAGTGTTTCAACCAGAAGCTTTGATACCAAACTGTAACATCCCCAACCAACTGCAGGGCGGGGTATGCTACCTGCAAGCCCACCCTTGTACTTATTTCTCTTACCAATACCTTTTTGAAATATAAGGATGCATAAAAGAAAATATTTAATCGACATGCGCAACAATATCCAACAAGCATGCATAATCTAAGATTTAGTTAAACGATAATTAAATACACGGTGGAATACATTCATACACAGATAATAATATCACAATAGAAAGCACTTATATTTATAAAATGGCGACACCAGTTAGCTGCAGACCAAGGACGTTCCACCCAAATATAGATACCACTACTCCAAATCTCAATAGTAGTGTCGCCCCCAAGCCAGGGCTATGAATCCACAACGACAGTTCTAGAGTGTACTTGGGTTCCCAATCCAGTCAGCTCTCAAGTTCTCATAGGTTTCCCAACACCCACAACAATCCAAGTACCCAGCTCACTTCTACCCAACCTGTATCGCCCAAGAGAATGGACCTCCACCCTTCTCTACCACACAGTCCCTCAAGTAGTCCTTCTCCTTTTTCGAGGGCCTCCAGCACAACTAGTCCAAAATCTCAATGTTGGAACTCTCAGGATTTGCAATTGTGATCAAAACCAATGCATCTCAGACATGCAGGCCCCAAGTCATGGATGGATTGCACCAGCGACCATTACAACCAACTATCCCATGCTAATTCTCAGCAGTTTGGTTCCCTTTCCCAAGACAAGAGGTAGATGAGGATGGATCAATGAATGGGTAAGTGGGTGCATGAAAGTGTGTGAGGGAAATGAATGGACGTACAGGAAATAAATGAGAAATCCATCAGTTGAACCCTCCCATCATTCCATAGGTGGGTTAAATTAACTTCGTGGGGAATCAAGAACCTCCTGGCCTTCCCCAAGTGATGCAGGAGCATCGCTCCCAAGCTAGCCATGCGCTAGCCAGCCAACCCACTCAGCGCATTCAAGGCATGCATTCAAGGAAGAGAGGCACCAACCCTCTCATATTTTGAATTTGAATGAAGGGAATTTAATGTTTGGAAGGCTACTAGATCCATCAGGCCATGTGTATGCACAAACCTTAGTTAATAGATCGCCTTTAATGGTTGTAAGGCTAAATCTAGCTCTGATCTGGACTAGAAATCCCATTCAATGTAAATTTAATGTAATTGAATGAGAGTTGGTGAGAATGGAGGGAAGAGCTTGAAGATCCCCCTCATGTAAAAGATCTTGGTATCTTATTTTGAATTATTATTGAGTAGAGCGGATAGAGAAGGAGCCGAGACTTTGTCAAAGTCTGAGCTCAAACACATTGTAAAAAGAGGCATTTTACATTAATACAAAGAGCAGTTTTTCCTGCATGTCATTCTGTGTTGTGTGAATTTTTTCATGTGTTCATTATATGATGTAGATGTAGGTTGTATATGTGCATTTGCAGGGATATATAGGTTCTGCTATATGTTGATTTCTTTGATTTCAGATTTGGGTTTCTTTGTGGCTTCATTCCAAGAGGGTGTGACAGAACACTGCAGGCTCTGAGAGCCAGTGCATAGAGTGCACTTCCAATTCTGCAGAATTTGGACAAGGACGTGCCAGGAGGGCTCACCAGCTAAAGTATTAAACTCAGGGGAAGATCTCAAGGTTGTTGAACACCTTAGAGATAGGACTATGTAGAGCAAGACACAGTAGAAGACAGAATCTCTGAGGAGTTCTGTAGAGCTCTGCCAGGCGGGCATTGAGCAGATGCACGAGTTGCATTGAGGAGAAGAACTCTGGTGTGAGTTCAGAAGGAGATAGAATCATTGAGGATTCTATAGAGCTCTTCCAGGAGGGCATTGAGCACAGGCACAAAGTGCAGGGAAGAAATTCATTTTGATTTCAAGGAGGAAGACATAATCTCTAAGGAATTCTATAGAAACTCTGCCAGGAGGGCATTGAGCTAGTGCACAGAGTGCAAGAGAGAACCCTTACTTGAGTTCAAGGCGAAGACAGAATCACTGTGGGATTCTGTGAGGAGAGAATCTGCCAGAAGGGCATTGAGTTGGTGTGCAGAGAGAGAGAGAGAGCACAAGAAAGGACTCTTTTGAGTTCTGGAACAGAGAAGAGTCCAGGAGAGGACCTTCACAGGGTTGTTGAACACCCTGCAGACTCAGCAAGGAGTTGCTTGAGAAAGAGGCTGCCAAGAGGGCATCATATTTTCCATATGAGGGAGAAGGAAAAAGGGTGAAGTCCCTTAGAGTTCTAAGCAACAGACAAGCTCAGGACAGATAACACCTTCATGCGTGCAGAGACTCTGCAAGGAGTGTAGGAGTCGGGAATCATTTCATGGGTTCAGAGCAAGCAAAGTCCAAGAGGGACATAGACTTGCAAGGATCACAGAGGTCGAAGAATCCTTCGAGGATTCAAAGAGAAAAAAATCTCAGGAGGGAAAGCGTATTCAAGAACGCAGGCGAGACTAAGGGTATAGGGTTCATAGAGAAACAAAGGCCGAGACCTTTGATACTTTGGAAATCTTCCAAGAAGGAGGAAAAAGAGGAAGCTCAAGAGGGAGCTACAATTATCATTGATTTGGAGAGGGAGAGAAATATCTGGACCATTGGAGTTCCATGTCCAGGCAGCGTAGGAGAACGCAGTGGAAAAGAGTAGATCCGGGACGTCAGATCTAGCTCATACAGCCAATAGCCATCGGATCTGTTGGAAGGAGTATGAGGCTTAAACCCTTGCAAGCAGTGGAGAGAACTCGAAAAGTCCTGAAACAGTAGAGGCATCAGGATTTTTGGGTTCGAAACTTCGTAGGTTCCAAGGACATGAGACCGGGAGAGTAGAGGTCACAGGTCACGAAGTCCCAAAGATGCTAGAGTCGTCCATCTAGGAGTACACGTTTCATGAGATCCTCATATCTTAGGGATTCAGAATCGGAGAGCTGAATAGGGGAAGTCTTTTGACTTAATGACTTGTGAAATCCCTAAGTGATCAGAAGTGTCCATCTGGAGAGGACACATGGCAGTGATTAGGGAGTTCGAAGGACCATTGGGTTATCTTGCGGATTCGGAGTTTGGGAGTTTGGAGAGGGTAGACCATGATCTTGATTTCACAAATATCTAAGTAGCGAGGAGCAAAGAAAACTGTTGGATCCAGGCCACAGGAAGACCATTGGATCATAACCTTCACCATATCATGCACTCAGAAGTTTAGAGGTTGAGAAGAGTCACTTTCGATTGCAGAAGTCGCGAAGTGACGAGAGCCAAGGCTCGTGTGAACATGTGGCATATCCATCAGGTGGGGACCGTGTGGTTAATAGGTGGACACTTGTCACTTGGGTAGGACTCAACCCTCTGTTGACTTATCGCGTCTCATGGATTCGTAAAGAAGGAGCAGGAGAGCTCAACAACTCAACTCACGAAGTTTTGAGTTGTGAGAAGTGTGAAAGGGATGTCAGATATTGCCTCTCGGGGTTTCGTAGAGGTAGAGTGCCAAGGCCCAACAACTCAACTTGTGAGGTCACGAGTAGCGAGAAGTGCTATCACTTATCCCTAGTCGACGGTTATGCATGGAGGGCACTGACAAGAAGGAACGATACCCATATCAATATCTCAGGTATCGGGGTTTTGTAGGAAGAGGAGTCGAGAGCTTCGACTCACAAACTCACAAGATTGTGAGTTGTGAAAGGCACTTGTGTGTAAGGCTCTGGTCATAGCACTGTGGTCGCTGAGGAGGTGAAGCTCGCATCTTATGCATGTTCGCGTAAGGGGGTTTCAAAAGGACCTGTGGATCGAATGTTGAGGTTCCGATAGGGATCCGAAAGAGCCGCTTTTTCTCAAGGAGATTAGATAGATCCTGCACAGACCTCGACCAGAGGGTTTGGGGGTCTGCATTAAGTGGTATTAGAGCCTGATTCTCTTTCTGTATACTTCAGACAGAGGGAGGAAGTTTAGGGAAAGAAAATAATATGATACACATCAGTTGTGGTATCAAAGCTTGACTCTGTTTGTATATTGCAAGCAGGGGAAGCGAGAGGAGAAAGAGAATCCTTTGATGCACATCATTTTGGTATCAGAGGCAGCTTGTAGAGACAGGCAGAAGGAAGACAGAGTGCTGGAAACTCTGTGGTGATTGTTTGCAGGTAAGAAACAATCAAGGAGATAGTCAGAAGGACTGTAGGAGATGATAGAAGTTCTCTTAGTTGCAAAGTGACAGCAGCAGGTTTTCCAGGAGGGCAGATAGAAGGTAGAAAAATGGCTACTGAAGGCCATAGATGAAATGGAAGGAAGATCCATTAGCAGTAGAGCAAGGATGTGATGGATAAAGAGCTCGCTGAGATTAGAGTGAATATGGAAGAACTTGCTCTTCGGATGCAGCAGGATGAAAAGTCACGGTGGGTATACGAATGGCCCATGAAAGCGAGGAAAGTAAAATGGCTAGTCAAGGAATTGGTGGCCAAAAGACAATCGAGGCTAATGAGAGAATGGTTGAGGCATGCTGAAAGCCTCAGGAATGAACAGGAGGAGATGGTTCAAGTATGTGAGCCAGAGACTGGGAGAAATCTCAGTGATATTGAGGATGAAATGAGATCACTGGATGATATCATAGACTGCCAAGAGGGCAGAGCAGAAATTTCTAATTGCCAGGAGGGAAATGAGATGAGATCATTGTGAGATCTCATAAATTGTCAAGAGGACAGTGAGGGAATTTCACATTTCCAGGAGGGCGATGAGATGAGATCACTGTGGGATCTCATAGACTGCGAAGAGGGCAGGAACGAAAGTTCAGGTTGCCAGGAGGGCAATAAGATGAGATTTTAGGGTCTCATAGGTTGTGAGGAGAGCATAGAAATCCCATATTGCCAGGAGGGAAAGGGAGAGAAGATAAGCTTAGATCTGAGTTCATATCATCAAGGATAGTTGACCGAGAAGGAGGATCAGAACTGTTCTCTGATCATTGGAGGAATTCGAATATTCCTGCCACATCGCCCAGGGGAGACAAAAGTTTGTGTTGTCGATGAAGCAACAATAGTAGGAGAAGGACAAGTAGATTTGACTATCGAAGAAGAATTGGAGTAGATATTAGAGGCTACCCAAGCAGGGGGAGATGAGCATTCCGAGGAATGGCTCAAATTTTTCAGCCAGGAAGCTAAAATAGAGACGACTGCAACATTAGAGCTTGCAATAGAAGAAGCTAAAGAAGAGGAAGTAGAAAGCATAGATTTTGCTGAGTTGTATCAAGAGATTGAAGCTCTAGAGAGAAGGTTGAAGGTGCAGGGCATGCACATCCAACAGATCAGGTTGGAAGTAGATGAAGATGAATTCCAGTCTGAGGAGCAGCTGGAGAGAGATGGAGATATACCAGCATGAGAAATGGTAGTAGCAACACTGTCAAAGGAGGAAGCTG
>SNQJ01S0109766.1:29153-56593 GCA_010110895.2 Picea sitchensis
ATAAAAGGAGGGGTAGGGGTACTATTCAAGAGGAGGAAAATCATAGCAAAGGAACTCTGCCAAATTGCCAAGCCAGTTTTGTCCCAACCCTTTAGCCTTGCCTCAAGCTTTAGGAGAAACTCAAGAAGCAGCAGTTGGAGGACCAAAAAGAAGAGGAAGAGCCCAGGATCAGGATCGTGGAACGGTAACCGGCCTCAGAAATCATTGTAAGTTGATTCATATTGAAGTTAATAAAAAGATACTTTTCCCGTCCCGAATACATGAGTCTTATCTATGTTATTTGATTTGTGTTTTTATCTCTAACCTTAGAATAGATCAGTAGCATGCATGYATAGTCTTGTCTTGATTGCAGGGAAGCTTTTGGAAGGAGCARCAGCAGCAGGAAGATAAGAAGCTCAACGGAGGATCTACTTCAACCGTCCGAAAAAGGTTAGTTCATTCTTCTCTTGTGTGCATGTGAAAAAAGGGGTTTTAGATTCGGGTAGAAGGTTAAAAGTTAAGTCTTGAGGGTCATGATCTGCGTATAAGCTTAGAGCCCTAGCTTATTAGTCCGTAGGGTAGAATACCCAACAACACTGAGAAACAACTCAATGATAGGACTACAGAGTTGAAGTCTGTAGCAAAATGGCCAGTTAGTGCCACAAAGGATGGTAGGGATATCATGGGAGATCATGATGATCCACCCATTTGCAGAAAGAAATTGTAGCAGAGGAGACTGCATGAATGGAGACAGCCAGGACAACAGCTAGACGAGGTTATAGAAGACATCAAAATAATGATGTTGAGGTCAGCAGAGACTGCCAGTAGGGAAAAGTTGAGAAGAAGGGAGACAGTAGTAGTAGCAGAGCGGCGGAAGCAGCAACAACAACAACAACAGAGAGATGGTGCAGGTGAACAACTCCAGAGAACTATTTGGGATCCATGTGGATTTCAACAGTGGTGTTGGGGAGCTCATGAATTTTTGCAGCAGAGGAGTATGATGCAGGAGCATCACTCCCAAGCCAGCCATGAGCTAGCCAGCCAACCCACTCAGTGCATTCAAGGCATGCATTCAAGGAAGAGAGGCGCTAGTCATCTCATATTTTGAATTTGAATGAAGGGCATTTATTGTTTGTGAGGTTGTTAGAGCCATCAGGCCATGTGTATGCACAAGACTTAGTTAATATATTTCCTTTAATGGTTGTAAGGCCGAACCTAGCTCTGATCTGGACTAGACAACCCATTCAATGTAAATTTAATGTAATTGAATGAGAGTTGGTGAGGATGGAGGAAAGAGCTCGAATATCCCCCTCATGTAAAAGATCTTGGTATCTTATTTTGAATTATTATTGAGTAGAGTAGATAGAGAAGGAGCCGAGACTCTGTCAAAGTCTGAGCTCGAACACATTGTAAAAAGAGTCATTTTACATTAATACAAAGAGTAGTTTTTCCTACATGTCATTCTGTGTTGTGTGAATGTTTTCATGTGTTCATTATATGTTGTAGATGTGCATTTGTAGGGATAGATAGGTTCTGCTATCTATTGAGTTCTTTGATTTCAGATTTGGGTTTCTTTGTGGCTTCATGCCAAGAGGGTGTGACAGAACACTGTAGGTTCTGAGAGCCAGTGCATAGAATGCACTTCCAATTCTACGGAATTTGGACAAGGATGTGCCAGGAGGGTGCACTAGTTGAAGTCTTAAAATCAGGGAAAGATATCAAGGTTGTTGAACACCTTGGAGACAAGATTGTGTAGAGGAGGAAACAGTAGAAGACAGGATCTCCGAGGAGTTTTGTAGAGCTCTGTCAGGCGGGCATTGAGCAAATGCACAGGTTGCATTGAGGAGAAGAACTCTAGTGTGAGTTCAAAAGGAGATAGAATCATTGAGGATTCTATAGAGATCTGCTAGGAGGGCATTGAGCACAGGCACAGAGTGAAGGGAAGAACTCAATTGTGAGTTCAAGGAGGAAGACAGAATCTCTGAGGAATTCTATAGAAACTCTTCCAGGAGGGCATCGAGCTCGCGCACAGAGTGTAGGAGAGAAATCATACTTGAGTTCAGGGTGAATAAAGAATCACTGTGGGATTTTATGAGGAGAGACTTTGCCAGAAGGGCATTGAGTGGGTGTGTAGAGAGAGAGAGAGAGAGCACAGGAAAGGACTCTTTTGAGTTCTAGAATAGAGAAGAGTCCAAGAGAGGACCTTCACAGGGTTGTTGAACACCCTGCAGACTCAGGAAGGAGTTGCTTGAGCAAGAGACTTCCAAGAGGGCATCAAATTCTCCATCTGATGGAGAAGGAAAAAGGGTGAAGTCCCTTAGAGGTCTGAGCAACAGACAAGCTCAGGACAGATAACACCTTCATGCATGCAGAGACTCTACAAGGAGTGTAGGAGTTGGGAATCCTTTCACGGGTTTAGAGCAAGCAAAGTCCAGGAGGGACAGAGAGCTGCAAGGATCACAGAGGTCGAAGAATCCTTCGAGGATTCAAAGAGAACAGAAGCTCAGGAGAGAAAGCGTCTTTAAGAATGCAAGTGAGACCAAGGGTACAGGGTTCGTAGAGAAATAAAGGCTGAGACCTTTGATACTTTGGAAATCTTCCAAGAAGGAGGAAAAAATGGAAGCTTAGGAGGGAGCTATAGTTGTCGTTGATTCAGAGTGGGAGAGAAAGATCTGGACCATTAGATTTCCACGTATAGGCAGCATAGGAGAACTCAGTGGAAAAGAGTAGATCTGGGCCATCAGATCTAGCTCATACCACCGATAGCCATCGGATCTGTTGGAAGGAGTATGAGGCTTAAACCCTCGCAAGTAGAGGAGAGAAATCAGAAAGTCCTGAAATAGTAGAGGCATCGGTATTTAGGGGTTTAGAACTTCGGAGGTTCCAAGGACATGAGACCAGGAGACTAGAGGTCATGGATCACGAAGTCCCAAAGACACCAGATCCATCCATCTAGGAGGATGCATGTCACAAGATCCTCATATCTCGAGGATTTGACATTGGAGAGATGAATAGGGAAGTCTTTTGACTTCACGACTTGTGAAATCCCGAAGTGATCCGGACCATCCATTTGGAGAGGATGCATGACAGTGATTAGGGAGTTTGAAGGACCGTTGGGTTATGTCACAGATTTAGAGTTCAAGATTTTGGAGAGGGTAGACCAAGCTCTTGATTTTCCGAAGCTCCAAGTAGCGAGGAGCAAAGACAACTGTTGGATCTAGGTCACAAGAAGACTGTTGGATCAGAACCTTCACCATATCGTGCACTCGGAGGTTCGAATATTGAAAAGAGTCACTTTCGATTGTAGAAGTCATGAAGTGTCGAGAGTCGAGGCTCATGTGAAGACGTGGCATATCCATCAGGTGGGGACCGCATGGTTAACAGGTGGACACTTGTCACCTGGGTAGGAGTCAACCTTTTATTGACTTATCACATCTTGTGGATTCATGAAGAAGGAGCAGGAGAGATCAACAACTCAACTCGCAAAGTTGCGAGTTGCAGGAAGTGCGAAAGGGAAGTCAGATATCGCCTCTCGAGGTTTCACAAAGGTAGAGTGCCAAGGCCCAAAAACTCAACTTGTGAGGTCACGAGTAGTGAGAAGCACTAGCACTTAGCCCTATTCAATGGTTACGCATGGAGGGCGCTGACAAGAAGGAATGATACCCGTATCGGTATCTCGGGTATCGGGGTTTTGTAGAAAGAGGAGTCGAGAGCTTTGACTCACGAACTCGCGAGATCGTGAGTTGTGAAAGGTTCTTGTGTGTAAGGCCCTGGTCATGCATTGTGGTCGCTGAGGAGGTGAAGCTCACATCTTGTGCATGTTCACATAAAGGGTTTTCAAAAGGACTTGTGGATCGAATGTTGAGGTGGCGATAGGGATCTGAAAGAGCCACTTTGGCTCAATGAGATTAGATCAATCCTGCGTAGACCTTGACCCAAGGGTTTAGGGGTCTGCATTACCAAGAAGCTCACGTAATCGATCCCCTCCTTTAGACAAAAAGGGATAATTAAAATAGGGATAAACACTTAGCCCCTCAAGTCCCCTCTCTTGTGGAATCATAACTCCCTATAACTCTAGTCCTTGTTCGTCTAGAAGCCAACGATGTATTTATTATTAATAATGATAAAAAATATTACATGTCTTGGGCACACTAGCCTTTTAATAATTGTTTGGGCACTCTGGCCTCTCAACATTGTAACAATACATTATTTAAAATGGGGGTTCGAAACCTGGGGTGTTACATTGGGCAATCTAGATAGGGAAAGATCTGAAGAAACATTGGCTAGGTGGATGGATTGTATTTGTCATGGTATTATTTTTAGAAAATAAATTCAAGTAAAGAAACTTAAACCCATAAAATCCTTGGGAGGGATACCTTGTTTGAATATGAAGTCCCATAAAATAATTATTATTGTCTCCTTTCTATAGTTCCAATGAAAACTAAATCAATTCCAATGTAAACAAAATCCAGGTGATACCACCTAATGCTAGCCTGGAAATAAGTCTGGACAACTTAGCATACTCGATTAGTTAGTTTCAGAGTCCATTATATATTAAATTGTTAGTAATGAAATGTTTGTTTTGTGTTAATAAAATTATTCTCCTTCTTTCCCGTGGACGTAGGCACATTTCTGAACCACATAAATTTAATTTTTTCCTTTTTTCTTTTCAGTTTTTCATTCATTAAATCTTGTTGTTGTTAATATGGCTTTGAAATCTTGTTGTTGTTATGAAAATTCATGTTTTCGAGGGTCTTCTTACTCCCTTGGAGTCGTGCACGTGACGTCGGGCCTAAAACCTAGGGCTTAAAATTTGGAAAGCGATAAATTCAATGCTCCAGAACTTTCGGGCTTCAGAAGATTATCAACAACACACTCCAATTCTCTCGAGTAACCAAACTAGTGAAATCCCGAAGAGTTCAGGGATCAACGGTCTACACTCCTTGCCACAATATATGGCTAAAAGGAATTAAGGGCTTCGGTACATTCTGTGACTCCAACACACAATACCTCCAAACTAGCAAAGGGCTGAAATCCATAGATCTGACGGTCCTTGTTTACCCATCAATGAATGGTCATGATTAAATCCGGGATTCATGGCTTTTCACACCCAAAAACATTTCACCACAACCTTTCAGATAGTTGAATTCAGAATACTTGGAAATCTACAGAAACGTGTACCCAACAACTGATGGTTAGGATTTACTCCGAAATTTAGGACTTTGGGGAATTTTGTACTCAGCGCAACAAAAACCAATTTCTCCTGGAGTGTCGAATCGCCGAACCAATTGAGGATCCAAAATCTCGCACTGTCCCAGTGATCTACAGTATAGATTCACTCTGGGACTTCAGGACTCCAGGCCTCACTTATTACAAACAACTTAAAACTGTCGGAGCAGCGAAGTCCGAAGGACTTGGGATTTTAAGAACTGTGTTCCTTCTCTTTCATTCAATAGTTGTGAGGGATTTTGATATCTCCCAAATAGATCTCATCCACTCACCTAAAAACAAAGATATTTATCCTCTTGGGTACTTACTCTTTCTATCCCTCCTGAGATTTGTCACTTGAATGACTTGAACTCTAGTGCACACCTTGCACTTCCCTCCTGAGCTTGGGACTTAAAAGAAGTCACCTGTGCACTCTCTGTGCTATCTCTCCTCTGCGATTGGGACTTGAAAAAGTCACTTGTGCACTCCTTGCACTATCTCTCCTCTAATATTTTTCACTACTTAATGAAATGTCGACTCTGTTCACTCTTTGCACTAGTCTCCCTTCTGATCTTTTATACTCATGTGAGTATAGGCACTCTCCTTGTGCTCGCTCTATGTAAACTTACACTATCTCTCCTGAGCTATTTGAACTTGTAGATGGTTCGGACTCCACACTCCTTGCATGGGAAATGTGCACTGGTTGCACCGAGATTTCAGAAGAGAAACAATTGAAACTAAAATTAACATTAAGGATTCATTCAACCAACCATTTAGATGCACACACACACACAAATACAAAGATAAAATAACATAACATTTACCCAGTTACTCAAAGATAAGAAATCTTAGAAATTGAAAGAAATTCTCCTCTCCTATATTCCTTTAACAAATATTTACAAGGATTTCAATAGCCTTCAGTAGCTTTCAACATATCTTTCCAGTTGCCTCATTTGGGCATAGATTACATTTATTTATACATGAAGGGGCTTCTTGATCCTTCCCTATAGACTATTCTAGTTCTTTCATATCACAATTAAAAGCATCCTACCACTAGGATTATTGCAATAAATGAATAATTACAATTCAGATATGAGTTGGTGCTCGAAATATGTAAAATCCTATAGGAATTAAAGGTAATTACAATCTCCTGGAGAACATACAATCTCTCTAGATTCAATATCTCATGGGATATTTAATTACAAGGTTTCAAAAATTAAAGTGACGCACCCTCCTTGGATTCCAAACCGGTTAAAGTGCATTGCACTAGGTGTTGGGTCATCTCCCACCATGCCTCATTGAATGAGGATGGTGATGCTCCTGCATCATACTCCTATGCTGAAAAAAATCATGAGCTAATGCTCATGGATCTGTTGCTATTGCTAAGACCCTCTAGGGTCCCAAACTTTGACTCAGAGTTGTCCATTTTCTTCTCTTCCTTTATGTTGTTGTTGTTGTTGTCATTCTCTTGTTATTGCAAGCTTTTCTCTTGGTCTCCAAATCATATATTGTAGATCTTTATTGACCTTACCACCATAGTCTTCTCTCATCTCCTTGGTTGCCCTTTCTACCAACCCTCTCATCTCCTGACTCGCTCTTTTGATGCAACTCTCTCTTTCTCTCCTGACAATTGTTTTGTTGTAGGTTGTTTCTATTATCCACTGGTTGCTTCTGCTTATTCTTTATTTCTTCAGGACTTTTACTTTCCTAAAGGTTTCATTTTCTATTCTTCATGATATCATTCCTCTGGTAGTATTCCTCTATCTTTGGATGGTTTAACCAATCCTCCAACATATTCAACTCCTTCTCCCACTAAGTGAGTATGTAACCTGAATTCTCCTCTTGAATATTTCTCTGTCTCACAACTATGTGGGCCTCCTGTTCTTTCTTTTCATTTTGAATAGAACTTGGCTTTTGTCCACTCTCCTTTTCTTTGATAGTCTCCAATGGCCATCCTTTTGTTGCACCTGCCATCACACACAAACTGTTAGTTTTAAAAACTTGTGGCCCCTTGGCTTCTTCCTTGGATGCCTCCTGCATCATTTCCTCGTAAGTATGAGCACCCACGAAACTCATTCCAAGAGATATAATGATCTCTCCTATCCTCATACTACAACACTGGTGATATTCTTCTTCCTTCAAGAGCTCCTTCCCACTCATGAAAATTATGCTCGAACTAGCCTCATCTTTGACTCCCTTATCTACTAATGGAAACAACATATGTTTACACCCATTTTTGTCAAGGGTATAAGTATTCTTTCTTCCATCATGTATGACACTCTTGTCATATTTCCAAGGTCTCCCCAACAAAACATGACAAACATCCATGGGTATGACATCACATAAAACTTCATCCTTATAACTATGAATTTTAAACTCAAATTTACACTGTCTACTTACCATGACTTGATGTCCTTTCTACAACCATGACACCCTGTATGGAATTGGATGTGCTGTGATCTCCAACTTTAGATTCTCCACCATCTCCTTGGATACCAAGTTGTCAATTCTCCCACTGTCTATGGTCACCTTGCAATCTCTGTTTCTAGTTTTATGTCCTTTTCGTCACTTGAATGAGAAAAAGAGGGGCACTTGCAAGTCTAGTTGGGCCTGCTAGATAAGGCAGAGGTTAGTGTATGAATCAAACAATTCAATCACATGAAATAAACAAACAACTATGCTAACAACAACTAAATAAATAACTAAATAAATAAAACTAAAATGCATGAGGAAATTAGAACCAAAATCAATCAAACAAATGACCAATAATCATTCCACCAATGGATAACTATATTAGTGGGAAAAAAACATAGTGAAAGGAGGACTTATGGATCCCCTCTTTCTCCTTGGGAGGGATCTTGAGTCCCCTATGTGAGAGCTCTTCTTACAAATGGTAAACTAGAAAGAAAACGGTGAAGAAATCTAAGATTATTCCCTCAAGAGGTGAGGTGAATAGCTTAATGAGATGTCGCTAGTATGATCCAAGAAGAAAAGAGGTTTCTTGTAGGAGAATAGAGGAAACATAATAGTACAATGAGATTATTCATTTCTTAGTGCACACATGGCCTCTTTTTATAGCAAGTCTTTGAGGCAATATCCAGCCAGTCTTTAGTGTGAACAAGGGGCCCTTTAGGGCACCCTTAGGTCTTTGACCAACCCCCCATTCAGATTTATCTTGGATTTGAGGGTCAAATCAAGTTGGGAGCTAGTCCAGAAGTGGATGAGGGGTCGACAAGAACCATAAATGATCCATTCATAGGAGTGCACCTATTTTCTCGTACACAGTCGTGCATCGGGCGCATGTGCGCTTTTCTGGCTTTTTTGGCCTGCGCACATGCACGTGCTTTCTTTAGTGTTTCTGGGCATGTCAATTTTTTGACCAGTTATATAGTTTGTGCCTTTTGGAAATGCATTTTTGGGGCTATAGGTGAAATAATAGGTGTTTGGAGATGATGTATTCCTGTAACCATTTGCGGATGAAATTTCAGTGATAACAAATTCCCCCTAATGTGTGAGGTTAGGAGCATACGTATAGACGAAATACATCAATGTTTCTTCTACTGAGAGTACCATTGTAATGAAGAGTGTTTATAGGAACTACCAGAGAGATCCATCGGAGGGAGAGGGGAAACTGTGGGAACCAAACCTTTCTCTAGGTAGGGGAAAATAAAATTTGTATACAAATGAGGCGGGCATGCTCCATGCTCATGTCATGTAACACTGAAAATGTATGACAATAACTGAAGTTGTATGCTGATGTAGATAACTACAACACTCTCCGAGGAGGTTTGTTAATGGAAGATGACCATTCATATGGTGAACATACTATGAAAAGAGGAAATGACACCTGTAAGAAGTGTCGATGATTCATAGGCATTGATGGCCTAATAAATTTAGAGGTCTTTGTCTAGTATAAAAGAACTGCAATAGTCGCATAGTAAGACCCACCGTAACATGAGATTGTGTTGAAGTCGAATGTTATGGGGGTCAACGACAACAGAGAGAAATGATGGTTCTCGCTGTGCCATCCGAGAATCCTCATTGTAAAGGTAATGAGAGTCAATATATTATTGCCCTTATGGAAACTTTGTTGATGTCGACAGAAAGGGAGATGCAACTCCAAGAAGAAAAAGGGCTTCATGAAATAAACTGGATAAGATCAAGAACTGATGAGGAACATGGACAAAGTTAAGATGTAGTGGGACTGAAGACTGCTCTTGGTTGGGGATATATGTGGATGATGATTAGAAACAACCGTGAAACTGGATCTAGCATCAGGGGGATGACTAGACATGGGTTAAATTGTGCCAGAGGTGTGACAAAGTAGAAAAACTCAGAGATCATGGGTACATGGACTGTGGGATACTCGAGGTTTATGGACAATGTCGATTATGAGGAGAGGATAGTGAATTCTCCAACCAATGGTGACATGGGTTTCTTTTCTAGAAAAAGAAGGCCGCCAAGGGGTGACAACAAAAAGCTAAGTAAATGTTGGAAACAAAGGTTTTTGTACAATTGCCAAATGAATAAAAAATAATTTGGGATGAGTGTACATATACAGAAATGGGTGCCCTAGTGCAAGATGGCTTGGCTTGTGAGGGCACAAGTTGCATGGAGAACTAGTGGAGGGTGGGGGCCCCATGGGTGTGTTTCTATATGAGATAAATGAATGGAGGGAAATCTGCATATGGGAAAAATTATGATGGGTGAAATGGAGGGTTAATGATACTGTGGAGTTGCAGTCAAAATAAAACCGTGATTAGATAACCTGGGAGTCCATTGGGAAAGATAGAAAAAATGAGGAGAAGGAGTATGTGGCTGATTCTTGAAAATGCATAAGACTATCGCGACTCCCATCCCTAAGGCATGAAAGAAGCATGAGTGTCAAAGTGAAAAGGAGGACTATGAATGGGACAACTCATGTGGAGAAGAGTGCTACCGAGTGACAGTACCAAATTGCAGCGGAGGTGATAGTACTGCAGAGCTAGATGTGAGGATCCTATAGGCAAATGTTGGAGAGTGTGACTTGGAGATGCAATTGGTATTCAGAGGGAATGAGTACATGCCAGTGTCGATCATATACCTGAAGGGGTTGTGCTGGTTTGTGATGGCCAAGTACCTACACACATGAAAAGTGAATACCCGATGTGAACAATATCTGAAGATAAAGAACATATAAAAACTATTTGATAATTTTGAACATGAGCATGTGTACCTGGACGTGATGTGAGAAAAATGATCCCCTGGGGCTGAGTACGAATGGTGACCTGAGGAATATGAATGTGTAGGTGATGGGATCCTAATCCCGTGGCTGAAAACGGATCGAAAAACAGAGACTTTGAGATCCTGTAACTGAGTGTGGAATTTTGGAAAAAGGGACTATGTATAGTTGTGGGGCCTGTAATACCACCTCATTTGTACCTTCTGCCATAGTGAGTTGACGAGAGGATTTTAGAGGAGATTTGTAGATTACGAGAGTTCGTGCTGACCGATCTAGGATTTGTGATATCCAGGTTAGTGGTCTCATCCTCCTTCATAGTAGATAGGTGATATTTTTTGGGCAGGGTTGTATGGATGGTTGTACTAGTGTTTTTTGTAGGGCTAGGCCCACCAATGCATAGGGAGAGGGAAGGATACCTGTTGGCATGAATTTGATCAGGCCAGGGTCCTTCTCAGGTTACCAACAAAAGGTACTGTGTAGTCTAGAGCACTAGAATTTTCATCTCCTCTGAAAAGAAGAAGTATCACCCAAAGCACTGTTGAGATAGATAGATAGGGAAGGGTAGGGAAAAGACTAAACTGGATCCATAGATCATTCAAAACTCATTCATGTTCTTGCACAGGAGACACCATCAGATATGGAACACCTAACTGCAATAATTGAGCCTACTTGCGTTGCGAGCAACAACTAGACATAGAGCCATCAAACAGAACTCATAAGCCATAAAGAAGCATTGTAATGCATAAGTAAAAATACAAAGACACATCATATTTTAAAATTTGGTCCTTCTTCATATTGTCTCCAGAATATTTCTTTCATTATAGACTCGGAGTTACATAGAAAGGTTTAGTACAGACTATTGGCTCTAGGCCCTAGCCACAGAGCTCTAACTCCCCAACTGATAGGTCTCATTCATTACAGAATATACTCTTCTCTTCTTTGCTTACAACAAGTAACAACAACTAATCCCAAGACCTTGGGCAACTCTAGTCAACATGACTCAACCCAAATCTAATCAACCACATGAATGAGCTAACAACAAGTGAATTTGTTAACCCAAAAACAAAACCCAAACTGATAACAACAACAACAACAACCAATTGGATGAATGAACCCTTTTACAATTATATTCATCCCTATATATAGCTAGGCTGTGTCTTCCTTCTTAGCTTGCATGCTTCCTTGTTATGTTGCAACCATTTGTTTCTTAGCTGGCGTTGCGATGGCTTCCTCAAATGCTTTTTGTTACTCTTTCTTCTAGCCTCTGATGAAGTTTTCACAACTCGTTCTTAGTCAAAACTTGCACAATTATTTCCCAAAAATGAAGGGCCCAACAAGCTCCAACCACAATCCTTGACTCATCCTCGAGTCAAGCACTTGGTTCTTTCACACCCTCTAGGAGCAACTGTTGTTTTTCCTAGTCTGACTTTTCTTCTTCTTTGAGCTCTTCTATTTGTGCTTTTTCTTCCTTTATCTCCTCAAACGAAGGGTCCAATTATGGTACAAACTCTAAGGCTCAGTGCTTTACTCCTTGAAAGATTTCAACTTTGTCTTGCCATTTCCAGGTGAGGAGTGATGCTTCTGCAAGAAATTGTTGGGTCGTCTCTTTTCCATACTTTTTAGGCTTAGCCACAACCAACGAGTTCCACTCAGAATTTGTTGTTGTGCCGACTTGATTCATTTTCATGTAGGCTGTCTAGATTACAGGTCGAAAGTTTCACAGCTCTTTCTTGGCTACAAACTGTGCCTTGTAGAGTGTATTCAGGTCATTGTCAGCTTGTTGAATTTGGTCGAACTTCTGTTGTTGCTCCATGGGGACCATTTTTGTTGAAACTTCTTCATTGAGCACCTGGATCTTTGTGAGAAATGCCTCCAAGACTTGATTCTGTCAAGCGATGATGCCCATCCAATCGTTGACTTCCTTGAATATTTTGGTGCAGTCCATTGTGTTCTTGTGCAATGTTTCTCGGGCATTGTTTCCTTGCAATATTATCTTCTGCATCTGTTCCTACAACTGCCAAGGCTGTTGTTCTACTTCTTGTTAGGCTTGTTGTAGCTTCACTTGTATCTTCTCACTACGAGTAGCGAGTTGTGTCCATAGTTCTTGTAACAACTCAATCTATTTCTCTGGCTCACTTACATCACTGACTTCGAGTAGGTCGAGTGAAACCTTCTGAATCTTCAGCCAGGCTTCTACAATTTTTTCCGACACTTTTTCTAGTTTGCATTGGACTTGGATTCTATCATATTCTTCATGCATTCTACATGCTTGCGCAATGAATTGTTCTTTCCTGGCTGTTGGCGTTAGAAATCACTCCTGGATTGCAGCAGGAGTAATCCTGATGCCCATCAGTTTATGTCATTATTTTTTGATAAAGGGTGATGAATGGAAGTAAACTTAGAACAATATTGTTCTAACTCAGAAACTAGGTCAGGCATGCACAAGCAGATGAGGTTTTGGTTTAACTTCAAGCAGTAAGTTGTAATAAGAGTGATTAGGAGGAAGACTTCTATGAGGAAATGCAAAGGCCTGTTGTAGGCATTGAGCTTCTAACATCCTGTAGAAGAAAACTTGAACACAAGAACCTCTTATATTCAAAAGTAGAAACACTAAAAGAACATAACGGCACTATAATAAATCCTTTATCATAACACGGTCACGATGATTCATGTGAATCAATCAAACATGAACTCTTTTAGTATGAGATCGAAACCAGATGAAAAATAGAGTTGCCTTACATTGAACAAGAAAATTTCATATGCAGATACATAGCCAGGAAAAGCAGTGCTTCATTAAAACATTACAATCATGAGCTCTGCTCTACCATCCATCCCTACAAAAATACAAAAACTGAGTATATATACTCAGAGCAATTCGCCACCTTGGCAGCAGGAGGGTAGTTGAGACATTAAAGTCCAAATTAGCATGTGCAGGCTCCTCTAGTCAGATGAGGACATCAGATCGGCATGGTTTCTTTAGAAAAACCTGCACACAAGACGATCTTGGGTAGACCGTCTACCAGAACCTCCATGCATTACATTTAAGGAGCAAGGTGAGGTTTCAACCACCTCCTCCTACCTTTATTTAACTCTAGCAAGGATCAAGATCGAGGCCAAGTTGAATTGGCACCTGGAGAACGTGATGACGCCTCCTGCAGCTAAACCTAGCGTTTCGGTGATTCCAAATGCAGTGGAGGAGCGACCCCCTGTCTTCCAAAGTCCCAGTAACCAAAATAGTGATTGAGCATGATCGTGTGCCACACGTCCCTTTATTTGGATGGCTGAGATGATTTCATCATTTCAGGACTCGCCTTGCCACACGATAAATGCTGATGCCCTTTCCCCAGGCCTGTTTCCTTTGTGATCGGGCACCAATACCATGGGCCCAACTCCTGGGGACTTTTACATTTCATGTTTCAGTGATTCCAGATGCAGTGGAGGAGCACCCTCTATCTTTCAAAGTCCCGGTAACCGAAATGCCAAAACGACTAATTCACAATCAATGATCGGATTTTATTTAATATGGAGGGTCACAATGAACCTTAATGTATTTTGGGGATTCTCCCACTGGGTGTTCTCTTTCCTTTGCTCTCGACCCTTGTATTTCAAATTCCTGGTAGCCGAAATGGTGACCGGACTTAATCGCATGCCACGTATCCTTCAAGATTAACGGTCTTGATCCTTTCGGGGATTCTCCCACCAGGAGCTCCAAAATCCCCGAAATGTCGAATAGCTACCACCTGTCCCCCTTCTTTAGGACCCGCCTTTCCACACGACCCTGTGCTATGACTATAGGCCCGCACCCAAAGTCACCTTCGCATTTCATGATTTCGACGATGGAAGGGAGTCAACCTCTCTCTTTCAAAACCCCGGTAGCCGAAATAGCGACCAAAGTCAATTGTGTGCCACGCATCCCTACTGGATTGGACGACCACAATAATTTCATGACTTTGGAACTAAGGGATGAACCCATGCGCTAAACCTCATGCAACTCCATGGCTCTATCTTACCTGATGACCGTTGATCTGCTCCATCGATGGATCTTCGCCGCTAAAAAGAAAAAATGCCCGCCTGCTTGATTTTTAACCCAAAAATAGAGATTTTATGCATGTTGTGCTTGGGCGCTCATGAATACAACCTTGGATAACTTCATTTGATGGGTCTTAAGCCCCATTTCATCTATTTCTCACCAAGGACCCAAATCTAGAGAGAAGATTCCCCTTACAAGAATATGTGCTAACATTAGGCTCCATGGGGGATAGAGTCCTCCCTGTGAGGCTCTAAGAACTCTTTGCAGTTTTAGTGCCTTGCTGATGGACTATGGAGTCATTTATTAAGACGAAAATAAAAATAAAAACAATATTTACAAAAACAGAGGAGCCGTCTAAGGCTCAAACAAAACATTTCTTCAGGAAATGCCCATTTACTGGGCCGTTAAAAAATTCTTCACCCTCCAAATCCTGCAACCTATACGTGTTATTTAAGAATACTTCAGAGATTTTGAAGGGATCGATCCACAGGGCATAAAACTTGCTTTGTTTTCCCCTATCCTTCTTGGGTGCATCCCACTTAAGCACCAAATCTCCCAACTCGAATTCCTCCTTCCCGACCTTCCTATCAAAGGCCTGCTTGATCTTCTGTTGATGACTATGAGCTATTTCCATTACCCGCTCCCTTATCTATTTCACTTCCACCACTTGATGAATTCTTTTGACCATATGTTCTGGCTCTCCTTCATGATCTTGAAAGAATTTCACTACAGGTAAAGCGAGCTGAGTGGGAAACACAACCTCCATCCCATAAACAAGTTGAAAAGGTTAGGTGCCCAGGGACTTCTTTGTTGTCACTCGATTGACCCATAGATCGAATTTGAGCTTTGAATCCCAGGCCCTCTTATTGTCTTCCAATAATATTTTAATGAGTTTGATTAGAATTTTATTAGAAGATTATGCCAGTCCATTTCCTTGAGGATAATAGAGAGCGGAGTGAATTAGTGAAATCTCGAACTGCTCACAGAACTTAACCAGGGGCTCAAACTTGAAAGAAGCAGCATTATCAGTGACCATTCTAGTGGGACAGGCAAATCTGGCTATGATATCCTCCAGGAAGTTGATAATTACCTTGTGTGAAGCACTCCTGGTGGGGGCAACTTCTATCCACTTGGTGAAATAGTCTATTGCAGTTAGGATCCATTTGTGTTGGCCACTTTAAGGAGGATGAATTTCTCCAATGAAGTCCAACCCCCACTGTTGAAAGGGTGTTGAAGCTACTATATGATTTAGTGGTAGAGATTTGAGTTGTTGCTTTCCTTAGAACCTTTGGCATTTGATGCAAGCTCTGACTTATCTGTAGACATAAGTGAATAAGGTGGGCCAGTAGTACCTAGCCCTAAGAATTTTGTGAGTTGTGGTCCTCCAGAAATGATGCCCTCCACAAAAGCCACTATGGAAATCAAACATAACTTTCTGGTCTTCCTGTGGGTTCAGACACCTCAGAAACACCCCTAGAGGGTCTCTCCAGTACAAGACTTGGTCAATAAGGAAATATCTAACTGCCTTGAGCTTTAAAGCTCTTGCCTTGCTTTCTCCCATTCCATCGGGAGGCTTCAACTCTTGTAGAAAGTACAAAATGTCTCTATACCAGGTGCATTCTGGTAGTGATAAGCCACCCTGAGAGCTTTTGCTATACAACTCAGCTTGCTGATTTTCTGAGCAAGCCTTGATGAAGCTAAACCCCAAGGCCTTGCAATTGGATTCAGCTAGCAGCTTGACTAAACCCTACCCTTTAACCAACTTGGTGGGATTTATCTCCAGGTCAAACTCAAGGATCTTGGCAATCCATTTACCTCTTCTCCCATCTATGTCAGGTTGTATAAGGATTTCTTTCAAAGAGGCTGAAGGAACATATGAAGTCACTCTTGAGTGCAAGACATAGACTCGGAAAGATTTGAGAGATTTCACTAAGGCATAGGCCTATTTCTTCATGATCTCATACCTGATTTCTACATCTCTTAATGCCTTACTGAAGAAGGAAATGGGTTTCTCTCGCCCTTCCTCATTTTTCTGCAATAAGACCGCTGCTACTGTATCAAAAGAAGCAAAAGAAAAAACTAGGAAATCCTTGGAATAATCAGGACTTATCAGCACAGGTGCCAAGGTCAATGCCTTTTTTATTTGGACAAAATATTCCCTGGGTTCAACAATCCATTTTACTTCATTTCCCTTTCTGAGCATGGTTGTGATGTGTTTCACCAACTCAACAAAATTTGAGACGAACCTCCTCAGAAAGTTAATCTTTCCTAAAAAATCTCGGACTTCCTTTCTAGACCTCGGAAGTGACAGGGTATGAATTGCCTCTACCCTGCTGGGATCAATTCTCACTCCCTCTACTGATACTATATGGCCTAACAACTTCCCCTCCTTCATAGCAAACAAAGATTTCTTGGGATTTAAGGAAAGGCCAAACCTCTGGCATTTCAAGAAAACTTTCCTCAAGTGACAACAGTGCTCTTTATCAGACCTGGATAAGACTGTGATGTCATTCAGATAGATCACCACAAACTGATCTTTCTCCCCGATGAAGGCTATGTCCATGGATCCATGAAATGTTGCTCCTACATTCATTAATCCAAAAGGCGTTTTGGCATACATGAATGTGCCCCAAGGAGTGCTGAAGGCTTTTTTTCTCTGTCCTCAGGCATGACTGATATCTGATTATAGCTATAAAAACCATCAATCATGGATATCCTAGATGCACCAGTCACCCTCTGCAATATGTGTTCCATGTTGGGCAAGGGATAGTTGTCTTTCTTTGAGGTCCTGTTCAGGTTCCTGAAATCAACATAGAGCCTGATTTCTCCACTTTTCTTCCTCACCAGGACCAAATTGGCCACCCACTAAGAATATCTCAAGGGGACAATGATTTGGGCATCTAACAACTTCTTCACTTCTCTCTCCATGAGAAGAAACAACATGGGATTTATCTGTCTTAGCTTTTTCCTAAATAGCTTAGCCTCTTCCTTCAGTGGGATCTTGTGTTCAATGACAGATGTGTCATATGTCTTGAGGTCTTCATAGGTCCATGCAAACACATCAGAAAATTCTCTTAATAACTTGGTATATTCAACCCTCTGCTCTTTGGTCAAACTGCTTGACAACTTGACAAACTTAGGCTCCTCCTGTGTGTTGATGTTGCACTCCGTTGTATCAACATCTCCATTTGAAAACCTACCCTTTACTTCCACATCATTCCCATTGAACAGTCCTTCTAAAGGGACTAGTCCCTTCAGAATGTGATTGCTAGGAAGATGAATAATAAGGTGATTAGAAATTTTATTTAAAAATACCTCAGGGTCAGGGTGACTTTCGAGATCAAGATCACGATCAATGTGCAATGCAGAAAATTCATCGACAAACTGAAGAAATTTTTTGATTTCAAGATTGTCTTTGAATACCTTCCAATTCTTGATATTGTCTGATACATATGGCCTATATCTTATCTCAACATCATATTTGATCTTAGGCGGCAGAGGGATCCTGAACAGACTAGCTGAGACAACTAAGGAATTGACCAAAGTATTTTTCTCTCTTGGAATAAAAGAAATGTTGAAAGCTGAGAAGAAATTATCAATCAGGTCCCACACCTCATTTTTGTAACTCCTGAGCCAAGGATGCTTAGCCTGATAAGCATTTCTGACTTGCTGGATTATCAACTCAGCATCTCTGAACACTACTACCCCCTCAATTCCCATTTATTTTGTAGCCCTTAAACCTAGAATAAGAGCTTCATATTTTGCCACATTATTGGTAGCTTCAAATTCTAGCTTGTATGACAGGGATATGGTTTCCTGACAAGGGAACACAAAAACCACTCCAGTGTCAACGCCTTCACTAGAAGAAGCTCCGTCGAAGAACATATTCCAAACAGAGGTGGTTGGACGAGGTATCTCGTGATTAAATATGGGTTGCTTTCTGATTTGAAAAGGGGCTTCAGGAGTATCAGTGAGCTGTAATAAACTAGACCCCAAATCAGTGTCAAGTGCAAAGATAGGATGATTGGTGGGGTCTGCTTCATTACTAAAAATGTAGGCCAGCTGAGCTTCTTAGTAGAACCTCTTGTGTTCCCCTCTAAAGACTAGAATGGTGGCATATGTGAGATCCATCTATAATGTTCCTCCAAGTTTTTTAATCCAAGATCTTGACAACAACATGCCGAACTAGGGGGGAACATCAGCTACTACAATGTCCATGACCACACTCTTCATTGGAAGCTGAAATAAAGAGACCACCAAGTCTTTAATGACTCCAAGGCATTGCACCCTCCTTGAATCAAATGAGTACAAATTGTGATAAGCCTTTGTCACTTCCAATCCCATTTCTTCCATGACTATTTTGGGCATAAGGTTGTGGGAAGCTCCTGAATCCATGAGGCAATTGTGCAGCACCTTATCATGTATGTTCAGGGATGTGTAGAAGGGAGGGGATGAATCATCTTTTTATTCTACCATGGGACCTAGGACGACTGCTGGATTTTCATCTTGAAGATTTACTGAGTCTGTGGAAGGCTGGGGGGACTCAAATTGTAGTAGTTTGGGGAGGGACCTTTTGAAATATTCATTTTTAACTAGTTCTGAGAGGGGTATGGGAATTATAACCTTTTGAATTTCATGCTCAAAACTAAAGGAGGAAAGAGGCTTAGGATATTCCCTTACCTTAGAGACATGTTCTTTTGTTGTTGGCAAAGTATTCTGAGTTTTCTTTTCTTTAGTAGTGATTGTTGTAGGTTTAGCAGGCCTTTCTGCTATGAGGGGTTGATCATGGCTATCAAAATTCCCTTATTTCTTCTTTGAACTGATATGGTATCTATTAGGAGTGTTGTTGGCCTTTTCCTCTTTACTCAACTCATTGATTTGAATGTTCATAAGGGATTCTTCATATGTAGATTGAGTCAAATGGGGAAAAGGGGAAGTGTCTTCGATACAGTGAATTTCAGGGTCGAGCTCATTTATCTCCTCTCCTTCCTCATGAGAAACTAGGTTATTTTGGAGATGAGTTTGAATCCTATGATCATCTCTGTCTTTGCTCCTTTTTTACCTTGGAAAAGCCTGTGGCACATTGTTACTAGGCCTCCTAAAGATTATGTTATCAGTATTTTGGTGATTTATGTACATGGGCTTCCCTTCTAACTCCCACCTTTCCATTCTAGCCGAAAGTGATTTTAACATTTTAGTTACCTCATCCGTCTGAAGGGAAAGGGGAGAGGAATTGGATGGGGAGGCTTCAGATCTCTTCCTGGATATGTCTCTATCAACCTTATTCCTGAGTCGGTCAATAGCCAATATGTTAGATTCTACTTCCACAACTACATCCTGCATGTGAGCCAGAGTAGTTGCTCTCCTTTCCCTCAACAGGAGGAAAAAATCAGGATCAAAAGCGCTAGCATAAGTGATTTTAGTAGAGGCTTCTGAGGGCTTTATCTCAGCGGGGATCTTATTGTACATTTTATTGAATCTCTTGGAGAAGTCAGAGACAGACTCTCCTTCCTTTCTCTTCAAAGACCCAAACTCTATCATGTAATACATGAAGTCTTTTTTGTCTCCCCACTGTCTCAAAAAGGCATTATCCAAATCCTCAATCCCATTGATAGATCCAGGAGGCAGGGCCCTAAACCACTTTCTAGCCTCACCTTCAAGGCTATGGACGAAAATCCTCATCCATACATCTGCATTCATGATAACATGATCATCTGTAAAATTGTAAAAGGCTTCAAGATGTTCTTCTACAACGATGTCCCCTTCACCTGTAAACTTGGGTAGCTTCTTAAGGTAGCCATATGCTGGAAGGGCATTGAGAGGCTGAGGTAACAAAAGGGGAGCATACCTAGCAGCTATTATAGCCTCCATTCTGGTCATGGGGGGATTTACTCCTACCATAGGAATACTAGGTGGAGGAGAACTCAGAGGAGAAGGAGCTTGAACAAGGGATACTGGAAATGAGCTTCCAAGTGGAAGGGGGAACAATGGGGGATTCAGAGAGAAGGCTAAGGGGCTTGAGTCAGAAAATGCTTCTCTTTGTGCAGTAGCAGCAACAGTAATAAGAGGAAGGGTGTTAAAGCTAGGAGTGGGGAAATCTTCTGTGGTCCTGGGTCTATGCTAAGGTACAGCTTCAGGGGAGACGGGAGTGACAAGGATTTCTCCCTCCAATCCCAGACCAGGAGGGGAAAAATCAGCAAGAACACTTCTGAAATTAAGGAAATGGGAAACTTCAGAAAAAGGTGTGCTAGGAACCTAAGAAGAAGAAAATGGAGTTTCTACAGAAGGAGATGGAAAATTACCTGGTTCAGTGGTGGAAGTTTCTCCTTCAGAGGCCTTTCCTTTTCTGATAATCACCTCCGGATCAGCTTCAGGTGTAGCTAGAGGTAGTTGTGGACGGGACTGCATGTGTCTACCTCTGGAAGCCACAACTAAAACAGTAGGTTCGCCGCAGTGGAGTCGTCACAATGGAGTCCCCAGGTGCACAGTAGCAATCTCATAGGGCTTTGATGCTTGATGCAACTTCAGAATGAGAGGCTCGATGTCGTTCGATCCCAGGGAAAATTTTCAACTTCGTCCCTGACAATGATGCTAGAAATGTTGGTGTCAGAAGTCACTCCTGGATTGTAGTAGGAGTAAGCCTGATGCCCACCAGTTTATGTCACTATTTGTTGATAAAGGGTGATGAATGGAAGTAAACTCAGAACAATATCGTTCTAACTCATAAACTAGGCCAGGCATGCACATGTAGATGAGGTCTTGGTTTAACTTCAAACAATAAGTTGTAATAAGGGTGAGTAGGAGGAAGACTTCTGTGAGGAAATGCGAAGGCCTGTTGTAGGCGTCGAGCTTCTAACAACCTGTAGAAGAAAACTTGAACACAAGAACCTCTTATATTCAAAACTAGAAACACTAAAAGAACATAACAACACTATAATAAATCCATTATCATGACACAGTCACAACGATTCATGTGAATCAATCAAACATTAACTCTTTTAGTATGAGATTGAAACTAGATGAAAAAGAGAGTTTCCTTACATTGAACAAGAAAATTTCATATGCAAATACATAGCCAGGAAAACTAGTGCTTCATTAAAACATTACAATCGGGAGCTATGCTCTACCATCCATCCCTACAAAAATACAAAAATTGAGTATATATACTCAAAGCAATTCACCACCTTGGTAGCAAGAGGGTAGCTAAGACATTAAAGTCCAAATTAGCATGTGCAGGCTCCTCTGGTCAAATGAGGACATCATATTGGCATGGCTTCTTTAGGAAAACCTGCACACAGGACAATCTTGGGTAGACTGCCTGCTAGAACCACCATGCATTACATTTCAGGAGAGAGGCAAGGTTTCAACCACATCCTCCTACCTTTATTTAACTATAGCAAGGATAAGGATTGAGTCCGAGTTGAATTGGCACCTGGAGAACACGACGACACCTCCTCCAGCTAAACCTGGTGCTTTGGCCCTTTGCGCAGCTCTTTCTATCACCCCAAGTGACCACGGGTCCTGACCTTGCACCTATCTTCAAAGGCGCTTTTCGCATTTCATGTTTCGGTGATTCTAGATGCAGTGTAGGAGTGACCCCCTATCTTTCAAAGTCCTGGTAACTGAAATAGCAACCGGGCTTGATTGTGTGCCATGCATCCCTTTGGTTGGATGGATGAGATGATTTCAGCGTTTCGGGAACCGCCTTGCCACACGATAAATGTTGGCGCCCTTTCCCCAGGCCTATTTCCTTTGTGACTGGGCACCAAGACCGTGGGCCCAACTCCTAGGGGATTTTACATTTCGTGTTTCAGTGATTCTAGATGCAGTGGAGGAGTGACCCCCTATCTTTCAAAGTCACGGTAATCGAAATAGTGATCGAGCTTGATCATGCACCATGCATCCCTTTGGTTGGATGGCTAAGATGATTTCGATGTTTCAGGACCCACCTTTCCACATGATAAATGTTGGTGCCCTTTCCCCAAGCCTGTTTCCTTTATGATCGGGCACCAAGACCGTGGGCCCAACTCCGGGGGGATTTTACATTTCACGTTTCGACGATTCCAGATGCAGTGGAGGAGTGACCCCCTTGTTGCGCCTCCTTCGTCACCTTAGTGAGAAAAATGGAGGTGCTTGCAAGCTCAGTTGGGTCTGCTGAGTAGGACAGCTGCAAAGGAAAGAGTTAGAGAAAGAAATAAAAACTACAACTAATAAATAAACTAAGAAATACAATAATAACTAAATTCATGAGCAAAGGGACATAGAAACAAAAAGAAGCATAAGACCCATGTCACCAATGTTGAGGCTGATCTATTAGTGAAAGAATACACCAAGAAGAAAGGGGACTATGAGTCCCTTCTTCCTCCAAGGGAGGGCTCTTGGACCCCCACTAGCAAGCTCTTCTTACAACAAAAAGAAAAATGGAAAGTGATGAAAGAACTCTTTACAAATCCACTCAATGAGTGAGATGGATTGCACAATGCAATAGTGCAAATATGCTCTTGACAAGGATGAAGTCCTCAAGAGAATAGAGGTAGCATAACATTACTTTGAATTCCTTGAAATAATAAGGTGCATCCATGGCTTTTTATAGCATTCTTTTGGGTTATTGTTTAACTGATTTGTAGTGTGAAAAGAGGCCAATTAGGGCATTCCTAGGTCTTTGACCAGCCCACCAATCGGATCCAGTCCAGATTTGAGGGTCAAATCGGCTTGGGAGTTGAACCATAAGTGGCTGGGAGGCCGACCACTTTCATAAATGCACCGTTTAGCAGGTGCGCGGCTTTTTGCGCTAACAGTCGCTCATCGTGCGCAGGTGCGCACATTCTACATTCCTATTACGCGCATGTGTGTGCGCGCCCAGTGTCTTCATAGAGCCCTTCAATTTTTTACTACTTTGTATATCTTTTGACCCTTTTATGAATGATTTGGTGTTAATTCAGGTCCATGGATGACTTCATTGTTGTTTGACGATGCTAAGTTCTTGTAACCATGTGCAGACGAAATTTCAGTGATAACAGATGCCCCCTGATGGATGAGGTTAGGAGAATACGTATGGCCGAAATCCATCAATGTTTCTTCTACTGAGAATGTTGTTGTAAGAGAGAGAAATAGTGGGATCATCCAGAGAGATCTGTTGGAGAGAAAAAGGAACTGGTAGGACCCGATCTTCCATGAGGTGTGTAAAATAGAAAACTGGGTACAAACGAGGTGGGCATGCCCCATGCTCGTGTCATGTAAATCTAAAAAAGATGATGGAAGTGTTGGTGCAGACAACTGTAGTGCCCTCGGGGGCGGTCATAATAAAGGAAGAAGACAATTCTGCAGATGAACATAATCTGAATAATAGGTAGTGACAGAAATATCACGGATGTTTGTAGGCGTTGAGAGCCTAGCCAATTTCAAAGGTCTTCGGCAAGTATCAGAACTAACTGCAACAGTCGCAAAGTAAGACCCACCATAACATGAAAAAGTGTTGATGTCAAATGTTATGGGGGCCAATGACAGCAGAGATCAATTTGTGATTCTCCCTGTGCCGTCCGAGATCTCTCATTGAGTGGATAATGAGAATCAAGATACTGTCGCTCTTCTGGAAAACTGTGCTGATGTCGACAAAAAGGGGGACGCGACACCCAGAAGAAAATGGCTTCGTGAAATATACTAGGTGAGGTGAGGAAGTGGAGGAGGTACATGGACGAAGTCAAGATGTGGGAAGATTCAAGACTGCCCTTGGTTGGAGTTTGTGGGAGATAAAAAGTGGCTGGAACCGTTCAACGAGGGTGAGTGTCAGGGGGACAACAAGACCAGGAATAAGTTGTGCCAGAGGCGGGACAAGGTGAAAAAATTCAGAGAGCAGAGGTAAGTGGCCTGTGGGGTACTCTGAAGATACGGACGATGCTGGAAAGGGTAGATGGTAAGTGGTTCCCCAACCAAGGGTAACATGGGTTGTGTTTTCCCATAACAGGGAAAAAGGTCGCCAGAGGTGACGACAAAATAAAGGGAATGTAACTGATGGAAACAAAAGGCGTTTGTACAATAAATAAAGAATATTGTTGGGAAAAGTGTACAAATACAGAAATGGGTGCCCTAGTGTGATATGGTTGGCTCGGGTAGGGCGCAATGTGCTCAAAGAACTTGGTGGAGGGTGGGGGCCCCATAGGTGGGTTTCTGTATGAGGTAAATGAAATGGAGGGAAATTTGCAGATGGGAAAACTGATTGTGGATGAAATGGGAGGCTCATGATACTGCAGAGGTGTAGTCAAAACTAGAATCATGAAGAGATAATCTGGGAGTCCATTGGGAAAGCTAGAAAAATGAGGAGAAGGAGTATGTGGCTGAATCGTGACATGATGTAAGACTATCGGGACTCCCATCCTTAAAGGGTTTTGAAAAACAGCATGAGTGTCAGCAGTGCCAAAAGGTGCTATACATGGGACAACTCATGTGGGTAAGAATGCTACCAGGTGACAGTACCGAAGATGCAAATGGAGGTATGGGTATTGCAGAGCCAGGAATGGGGATCCTAAAGGCAAATGTCAGAGGGTGTGACTGGAAATGTAAGTGCGATATAGAGGGAAAGACTACATGCCAGTGCTGAGTATATACCTGAAGGGGTTGGGCTGATGTATGTTGATCAAGTACCTGCACACATGAAAACCAAATACCCGACATGAACAATATCTGAAGAGAATCGAAGATATGAGCATGTATTTGATAAGTGTAAAAATATGCGCATGCATACCTGACCAGGGTATGAAAAATGGTGCCCTAGGGGCTTAGGATGAAAAGAGGCCCAGGGACTACTGTGATGTAGATGACGGGATGTTGATCCTGTGGCTGAAGACGGATCGAGAAATGGACACTGTGGGCTCTCGGAATGGTGAGTGGAACTTTGGAAAAAAGGCCTATATATAGCTGTAGGGACCACATTGTCACCTCATTTGTACTTGCTGCTATAGTGATTGGACGAGAAGCATTCGAAGGAGATTGTGAGATTTGGGGAGGATGAGGAATCTGATTGAGGACCCGCGAGTATCAAGTTAGTGGTCTGATCATCCTGCATAGAATTACGATTTCATTTTTTGGGCAGAGGCCGTACGGAGGGCCGTACAGAGGTATTTAGGGGCTATGGGCCCCACATGCGTGAGCGATCCAGTAATAGGTGTGCACATGTGCATGCCTTTCCACCGGATATATGCACATGGGGGCACGGTTGAGGGGATTTAGGGCGCGCTCCGAGGGCACGCCTGTGGGTTGAACAAGCACGCACAGGTGCACATCTATAGGTTGAACAGGCGCGCATCTGTGAGTGCCTGCATGGTGAACAGGCACGTCTGGGAGCACGCCTGTGTAGTGAACAAGTGTGCACTCATGCGCACCTATGTAGTGAAAAGGCGCGCATGTGTGCGTGCCTGTGGATGACAAAACCGCACCTTGGAGGCAAGGTTGAGGTGTATAAAACGAGTCTTTTTGATGTTGTTGACGGTTTCTTGAGATGATATAGGATTCTGTGTTGTGTCTGTAGGTGGACCGTTGTGACGATGCCAGTGGGTTGGTGAGAGAGAGACTGGTCTCAGCTGCGAGACATTGTGGCTATTGAGGAGCCAGGTGTGCATGCAACTTTGGCAACTTGTGGGTTGCTAAAGTTTTTTGAGTGCCCTTTGATACGGGTGCAAGAGTATCTTCTGCAGTTCCTGATCCATATGTGGATTCCGAAGCTGCACTGCTTCCTTGTGCGAGGAGAGTAGATCCCCTTCACTGTAGTGGAGGACGTATATTTCTTGACTGGGCTCCTGTTTCGAGGTATTCCCCTACCAGCGGAGCCTGTGTTGCTGAGGGATTTGGCCCTAGCGACCATTGGCTGGAGATATTGTTCAGGTCAGAACTTTATGTCTGGGACGGTTGTGAGAATTGGGTCTATAGATTCCCTGGTGCATCGTTGTATAGTAGCGATGATTGTGCGAGTATATGGGTCACTGGCGACCCAACGAATCAGCGGTGGCCAGCTTCTGGTGCTGGAGAGAGTGTTGGCTAGTGAGCGTTTCGCCTGGGGGCTTACATTGCACACGAGGATGGTGGGGCAGTTGGACCACTGTCGATCCACGGATACGGGGGAGTTTGCCTTCAGGTCCATCCTGGTGGCCTGGTTTCTAGAGAGGGTGTCTATGTTGCACCCTAGGATTCTATTGGGTGCGCCTGGGGCACGAGAGCCATGACTGAGGTGGTGGTCGACAATGTTGCTTCGCCATGGTGGTGGTGAAGGTGGCCATTTCTTTTCTGCATAGGCGATGTAGGTATGGCAGCAGATGCCGCAAGTGATTTTACGTTACCCCTATGCTGGGGTGGACTTCCGAGATGATCTAGACATGGTGCTTGTTATTGGATAAATCCATAAGTGCGGAAACAAACTGATCTCCCTAGATCCACCTGGATCTAGAACAAAGCAAGACAGAACATGACTCTTTCCCTAGATTCTAACCATTGAATTAAATAGGAGGCAAGAAAAAAGAACATACCTTATTATCGCTTCCTATGGTCTTTGTTGCTCCCGCTTCACTCCAGTTCTCTTGTGCAGTCAAGACCAAGACAACACAAACCAACCAAAGTTAAGAAAGCACGATCTATTCAATAGTCAATCTATGTATATGATCAAGGAATTATACAATAAAGTGGAATTAGCTTTATGGGAAAGGGATATATTACTGTATCATATTAATGGAAAGTAAATATTACAACCTGATCCTCGATGTCGTAAACTTCCTTTCGATGGCCCTTGGCTCCGACACACACACTTGCTTACTTGCATGAAGAAGATCAACTCTTTGTATAAACTTGCTAGAGTCTCCAAGCTACTGTAGCTTCAGTCCTTCACACAATTCTTTCACCAATTCTCCAATGAATCTTGCTTAACCTTTTCCATGAGAATTCACTCAATATATAGGAGAGAATGAATTGGTTACTTGGATAAGAATGATCCCAAAATATCAGGGAATCCAGTACTAG
>SNQJ01S0109767.1:8867-29143 GCA_010110895.2 Picea sitchensis
CCAATTTTACAAAATCATTCATGATTATAGTGGTGAATCTTTTAAGACCACTTCTTCTTCTTTAGTCTTCCATCCGATTGATGAGGTTGTACTCAGTGATGGAGTCGAGGGAATCTCGATTTGACGTGTTATCCCATTCAGGTTCTGATATCGTATCCGTTGGACTCCCGCGCTGGATATTATGATGACGATGCCTTTGTAGGTCGATGTGATTGATTGAACTGCTAGGACAACATCTGACGATGCCTTTGTAGGTCGATGTGATTGATTGAACTGCTAGGACAACATCTGTCGCACGTTATTCGGTGCATAAGGGCAATCCATGTGCGTATGGCCCATTCAAATCTTTTAGTGATTGTGTTGTTGGCGCTTGCTGCTGTAGAGATTACAAAGCTAGTCTGGTCATAGTCATGGGCTGCTTTCTCATCACGACACCACTCAAGTGGGCATACGTCTGGTGGTGCCCATTGTACATAAAACTGTACAAGATGCTCCCAATATCCTGTCACGAGTGATCCAAGAGTATTTGATGTGCTGGGACCCCTTCGGTGATCTGATATTATTGGAATATCTAGAGTTAGTGCTGTCCATTCTTTTTCATCGATAATGATTTCCATTTGATCCGGAATAGTGTAGGGTTTTCCATCATCGAGCCTTCTGGCGAACATTTCTGGGTAAACATACCAGAAAGCAGTGATATCAGCATTCTCAAACCAATAGTCGAGTACATCAAAGTACTTTAAGTTTTCAACATAAAAAGGCTGTCTTGAATCCACAGTATGTGGTAGTACTTCTGCTCCCTGCCGAACTTCTTGAGTGTAGGCCTGGGGTGGGAGAAGTAGTCTGTGTCTTGCCCGATACAGTTTTCTTTCTGCTAGACCTAACATCACATATGGTGGGTACATGCAGAATACGTTTGGCATGAACCGTGTTGCCCAAGCAACTTGCCATGGGACATCTTCGTTTGGTCTCTGCTGGACTGTGACCATATAGGTGTGATCAAAGGTTTTGTTCTGAAATAAAAACATTTCTGTATACATTTCTTCAAACCTTTTTGAATAAATCTCTCCTTCCTCGGTGGGGCATTGGAACCATTCTTGATGCTTCTTTGGCCATTTACAGACTGCTAGACAAGTGAGGGACTGGATCTGTTCAAACTTAACGTATCCATACAGCCTTAGGTATTTCAGAATTATCATAGTGAATTCATTTTGGCCTTGCCTCTTTTCATGAGTCCATTTGGCTCCTGCTGATAGCATCTCCCATTGTAGGAAGATATGTGGTCTCCATGCTCTCTGCATAAAACTTGAGAAATAGTCTCCTCGCCAAGTCATAATATTAATATCTTCAAGATATTCTAAATAAGATCTTTCAACTTTGAAAGCATATACCTTGGCTTGATCTTCTTGTTTATCAGCGATCATTTCTCTGGATAGCATGTCTGCCACTACATTCTTGGATCCAGGGATCCAGTGGATCTGGTACTGGTAATCTGCCATGTGCATCCACCATCTGACAACTATTGCGCTGTCTGTATTTGTCTTCTTAGCGATAGATGGTAATGCCTTGTTATCTACGTAGATGTCAAAAGGTTTCCATGCTAGATAATCATGGAATGCTTTAACTCCTTTAACAACTGCGCAGAGTTCTTTCTTCTGTATATCCCAGTTTTTCTCAGAACCTTTCCAAAGTTTGCTGGCAAATTGGCATAGTTCTTCTTTTCCTTCTCTTATTTGTATTAAAGCTGCTCCCCAACCGATCTCCGATGAATCAGTGTAGACTCTTTTTGGTAGATCTTCATCTATCAGGGATAGCCTTGGTAGCTTGCCAAGATTATCTTTAATCCTTTTGATGGCTTGGGTATGCCTGTCTGTCCATGGTGCTGGATTATCTTTTAGTCTTTCGTCAAGGATTTGTCTGTCAAATGCTAACTTAGGGTAGAAAGCACTTATGTAGTTAACACTTCCAAGGAAGCGTTGAAGCTGAGTCTTGTCCTGAATGACATCTGGGAATTTATCAACAAATTCTAGCGAGTGTTCCATCATACGTACCCCCCCTGCTTGGATTTCTCGGCCTAAAAAGCTGATAGTAGTCTGAAAAAAGACTGCCTTTGTCGCTGAGAGGATCAGGCCTGAATCATATAAGCGTGTATATAGCAGGTTGAGATGTTTGAAGTGGGTAGGAACGTCTGGCGAGAAAACAAGTAAATCATCTATATAGATTAGAATAAAATTAAGATCAGCAAAAATAGAATCCATGATTCTTTGAAATGCTGATGGAGCGTTTTTCAAACCGAACGGCATAACAGTCCATTCATAATGTCCTTGTGGGACTGTAAATGCAGTTTTGAAAATATCTTGCGGATGTATCTTTATCTGCCAAAATCCTGACTTCATGTCGAATTTGCTGAAGATGACCGCTTGGCCGATTTTGGCGAGCAATGAAGTTGGTTTTGGAATTGGATAAGCATCATATGCTAGGGCTTCATTAAGCGGTTGATAGTTTATCACAAGTCTTGGCTTATTTCTGACAATTTCAGATCTCTTGTTTACATAAAAGCCAAAACAAGACCATTCACTTTTAGACCGCCTGATAAGTCCCTTTTCTTCTAGGTCCGCAATTTCCTTTTTGCATAAAGCAATCTGTTCAGCGTTCATAGCTACGGCTTTGGATCGAACAGGATGTGCTTCATAATCCTTTTTGTATGGTAACCTGACATAATGCTGGTTATTCTTCCACTGTTCAGGTCTGGCACTGTATAAGCTTTTGAATTTCTCTTTTACGTTATTGATGGCCTTCTGGGTCTTTTGCTGGTTATCCATGAGATCCTGGGCATGCGTTGCTTGAAGGTAAAGAGAATATTCTTTCTTTCTTTCTTCCAGTCCTCTAGCCATCTTGAGGACCTGGTGGTTGTTGGTGGGTGCACCATTAATCTTATATCTCCAGATAGTATCATGATATGTGAACCAGAATTGGGTCGCTGGACTTCCGTCTTTATCTGTCATGTCTATCCATCCATTTGGCATAGTACTCTGGAGAAATGGATTTCCTAGTATTAGCATTGGTGCAACATTAGCTTCTACGATTGCCAACATAGGCAATCTGACTTTTTCAGTCTTCCCTATAGCAAGGGTAAATGGTGCTTCGCTGAGCACTTTTCTTTTGGAATCTCCAATGTCTGCAATGGTTTTCAACATTGATGCTTGCCTGTATCTTAACGGGACTAAGCTTGCATGTATGCAATTAACAGAAGCTCCAGAATCAATTAGAGCAGTAGCAACATGTCTATCTTTCCCAATGTAAAAGGCAATCCTGATATTATTATTTCTGGTTATAATAGACTTGATTTTAGGAGTGTGTAGAGAGGGGACATGGATATTGCTTACCCTATGTTGCTCTTCATCTGATTCTTGAGTATTCCAGAAGCGAGGTTCTGGTTCTCTTTGTGCAAAGTCTTGGAGTTCTTTGACTTTAAATATTTCCTTTTCTAAGGTGTTTACCTTAGTCTTGAGTTCTTGAAAGGCCGTTGAAATTTCATAAAAATCAGTGTAGATCTTGGGCTTAGTCGTCTGAAATTGGGCAGTATTTCTATCAAGACTGACTTTATTATATAGCTCAGGATTTACTGATTTGATCTCTTTTTTCTTAGTATCTGCTTCTAAGATCTTTAGATACTTTTTTCTGAGAATTTCCCTTCCTGCTTCAGATTCAGTCTGCAGAAGATCTATTAGTATACTATTTTCTTCAGACGATCTTTCTGGAAGTTCTGGTTGCTTCCCTTTATATCTGGCTTTGAAATTCATCATTTTGATTGCTGGAATACACTTTGAACAGCTGCATTTTCCACCACATTTAGTATTGTCAGTGGAAACATCTGAATCATAACTATCATAGCTATCGTAACTACCAAGTCTACTTTCTGATACTGAAACGTATTCTTCTCTAGACTTGTGATGTCTTTCTGTCTCTGATAGTTCTGACAAGGTTTCCTGGGATGTTGTGTATCCTTCTTCTAATCCCTGGATTGCCTGTATCTGATGGTAGAATTCTGTTTGGTCATACTTGGGACTAAAGAATTCTTCTGCCAGAAATTCGGGATAGGGGCAATCATTCTGGACTAGTATTTCTTTTATGGATGCTTTAAGACTCTTTTTCTTCGGGCATTGGCTCTTATAGTGGGGACCTCCACATCCATAACATTTGACTTTTCTTCGTTCCTGCGGGTTTGTCTTATATGCAGGTTTATGTCTAGGTTCTGACCTAAGGTCTGTTCTAAAGTTTCTGAACTTCTTCTTGGGTCTTCTTCTGTAACTCTCTTGAGTTTTCTTTGGTTCTTTTCTTCTTTTTCTGTGCTTGTTTGTTATTTTACTTCCTCTTGCACCCCTTTTCCCCCCTTGATGAAAAACATGAGAATCATGGCCAGGGTGAAAAGTAGAGGTGTGGTAGGGCAGGTTATATTGTCGGCACAGAGTATCCACATTTGGCGTTTTAGCTTCTCTGAGAGCTCTTTTTACACTGGACTTTTCATCACAGAGATCAATAATAACTCCCATTATCATGTTGTACAGAGTACCCCATGTAAGCTGAGTACCTGAAAGAGTTACAAATTTTTGAACTCGTGGTATGAACCATTTTGGCAAAGAGATGATAAACTGTGTCTTCCATTTATCATCTAGGCATAGGTCTAACTCAAACAGTCTTCTAAGCCAGAGAGTGTAGTAAGGATGGAAGTATTCAAGCTTCTTCAATCTCTGCCTGTACAAAAATGTTTCTTGTATCTGTTGAGTGTCTTTAATTTCTCCACAAAATTCTTCACGGATAACACTTACCATTTTTCCAATGTAATTGCTTTCTGGTGTGCCGTCTGAAAGAAGGGATGGCTTGCCATCTTCTCCAATCATTATGGTTCGTGCCCATTCATCTAATATTGTAGGACTTCTCTTCACCACTGCTACATACCAATTTTTTAGTATTCCTTCGAATCCATAGATAATAGCATTGACAGCATTTAATACTGTCATCCCGTTTAAAATATTCACCTTGTATGCTGTAATCATATTTTCAAGGATCAGCATAATTTCTTGGGGTGTCTTTTCATCTATAGTCCACACAGAAGATGTATTTGGAGAATAAGTCTTTTGAGGAGACTTCCTATCTACATACATATCAGGCTGTTTCTCATACACCTCTCTGTCTGCAATGGTAGCATATAACTGGGTGAAGTCACTATACTGGATTGGGCTGTCAGTTTGTTCTTGGAACAACTGGGCATTTAGTCTATAGAGGTGATGTTTAGGAAATGGTTGACTAAATGTTTCTTCATCACTTCTTAGCTCTGCTTGTTCTGTTCTTTCGAATTCTTCAAACTAAATGTTTCTTCATCACTTCTTAGCTCTGCTTGTTCTGTTCTTTCGAATTCTTCAAAAGTCAGTGAACTGAACTGAGGTAGAACAGTACTGGTACCTGGGAGAGGAGTATGTACATCTCCTTTTAAGGTCGCAGATCGATCTAATCGTCTGCCTTGGGTTTTCCCAAAATATATATTTATCTTGGTTCTCGATTCTATTGGGATTGTAAAATGTCTTTCTCTTGAATCAGCCTCGTGGCTTGAAACTTTCCAGTTTATCAGGAGGGAGAGCAAACATTGATGCCCTCTTCCTCTTTATAGAGTTTTCTTTGAACTCTTTGAGTTTCTTCAGATCTATAGCAATTTCTTTCAATGGTCCTGTTCTTGCTTCAAAGAGGTCTTTTGAGATATCTGCAAGGTTGACTTCCATTGTTTTTAATCTTTTGCATGTTCTTCTAATTGCTGGATGATTCTATCATTTGTTACGGAGAGAACATCTCCTTTTTGCTGGACTGAAGTCTGGATATTGTCATGAGCATTCTTTAGGCATTCTTTTTGCTGGACTGAAGTCTGGATATTGGAGAGATGTACATACTCCTCTCCCAGGTACCAGTACTGTTCTACCTCAGTTCAGTTCACTGACCTTTGAAGAATTCGAAAGAACAGAACAAGCAGAGCTAAGAAGTGATGAAGAAACATTTAGTCAACCATTTCCTAAACATCACCTCTATAGACTAAATGCCCAGTTGTTCCAAGAACAAACTGACAGCCCAATCCAGTATAGTGACTTCACCCAGTTATATGCTACCATTGCAGACAGAGAGGTGTATGAGAAACAGCCTGATATGTATGTAGATAGGAAGTCTCCTCAAAAGACTTATTCTCCAAATACATCTTCTGTGTGGACTATAGATGAAAAGACACCCCAAGAAATTATGCTGATCCTTGAAAATATGATTACAGCATACAAGGTGAATATTTTAAACGGGATGACAGTATTAAATGCTGTCAATGCTATTATCTATGGATTCGAAGGAATACTAAAAAATTGGTATGTAGCAGTGGTGAAGAGAAGTCCTACAATATTAGATGAATGGGCACGAACCATAATGATTGGAGAAGATGGCAAGCCATCCCTTCTTTCAGACGGCACACCAGAAAGCAATTACATTGGAAAAATGGTAAGTGTTATCCGTGAAGAATTTTGTGGAGAAATTAAAGACACTCAACAGATACAAGAAACATTTTTGTACAGGCAGAGATTGAAGAAGCTTGAATACTTCCATCCTTACTACACTCTCTGGCTTAGAAGACTGTTTGAGTTAGACCTATGCCTAGATGATAAATGGAAGACACAGTTTATCATCTCTTTGCCAAAATGGTTCATACCACGAGTTCAAAAATTTGTAACTCTTTCAGGTACTCAGCTTACATGGGGTACTCTGTACAACATGATAATGGGAGTTATTATTGATCTCTGTGATGAAAAGTCCAGTGTAAAAAGAGCTCTCAGAGAAGCTAAAACGCCAAATGTGGATACTCTGTGCCGACAATATAACCTGCCCTACCACACCTCTACTTTTCACCCTGGCCATGATTCTCATGTTTTTCATCAAGGGGGGAAAAGGGGTGCAAGAGGAAGTAAAATAACAAACAAGCACAGAAAAAGAAGAAAAGAACCAAAGAAAACTCAAGAGAGTTACAGAAGAAGACCCAGAAGAAGTTCGGGAACTTTAGAACAGACCTTAGGTCAGAACCTAGACATAAACCTGCATATAAGACAAACCTGCAGGAACGAAGAAAAGTAAAATGTTATGGATGTGGAGGTCCCCACTATAAGAGCCAATGCCCGAAGAAAAAGAGTCTTAAAGCATCCATAAAAGAAATACTAGTCCAGAATGATTGCCCCTATCCCGAATTTCTGGCAGAAGAATTCTTTAGTCCCAAGTATGACCAAACAGAATTCTACCATCAGATACAGGCAATCTAGGGATTAGAAGAAGGATACACAACAGCCCAGGAAACCTTGTCAGAACTATCAGAGACAGAAAGACATCACAAGTCTAGAGAAGAATACGTTTCAGTATCAGAAAGTAGACTTGGTAGTTACGATAGCTATGATAGTTATGATTCAGATGTTTCCACTGACAATACTAAATGTGGTGGAAAATGCAGCTGTTCAAAGTGTATTCCAGCAATCAAAATGATGAATTTCAAAGCCAGATATAAAGGGAAGCAACCAGAACTTCCAGAAAGATCGTCTGAAGAAAATAGTATACTAATAGATCTTCTGCAGACTGAATCTGAAGCAGGAAGGGAAATTCTCAGAAAAAAGTATCTAAAGATCTTAGAAGCAGATACTAAGAAAAAAGAGATCAAATCAGTAAATCCTGAGCTATATAATAAAGTCAGTCTTGATAGAAATACTGCCCAATTTCAGACGACTAAGCCCAAGATCTACACTGATTTTTATGAAATTTCAACGGCCTTTCAAGAACTCAAGACTAAGGTAAACACCTTAGAAAAGGAAATATTTAAAGTCAAAGAACTCCAAGACTTTGCACAAAGAGAACCAGAACCTCGCTTCTGGAATACTCAAGAATCAGATGAAGAGCAACATAGGGTAAGCAATATCCATGTCCCCTCTCTACACACTCCTAAAATCAAGTCTATTATAACCAGAAATAATAATATCAGGATTGCCTTTTACATTGGGAAAGATAGACATGTTGCTACTGCTCTAATTGATTCTGGAGCTTCTGTTAATTGCATACATGCAAGCTTAGTCCCGTTAAGATACAGGCAAGCATCAATGTTGAAAACCATTGCAGACATTGGAGATTCCAAAAGAAAAGTGCTCAGCGAAGCACCATTTACCCTTGCTATAGGGAAGACTGAAAAAGTCAGATTGCCTATGTTGGCAATCGTAGAAGCTAATGTTGCACCAATGCTAATACTAGGAAATCCATTTCTCCAGAGTACTATGCCAAATGGATGGATAGACATGACAGATAAAGACGGAAGTCCAGCGACCCAATTCTGGTTCACATATCATGATACTATCTGGAGATATAAGATTAATGGTGCACCCACCAACAACCACCAGGTCCTCAAGATGGCTAGAGGACTGGAAGAAAGAAAGAAAGAATATTCTCTTTACCTTCAAGCAACGCATGCCCAGGATCTCATGGATAACCAGCAAAAGACCCAGAAGGCCATCAATAACGTAAAAGAGAAATTCAAAAGCTTATACAGTGCCAGACCTGAACAGTGGAAGAATAACCAGCATTATGTCAGGTTACCATACAAAAAGGATTATGAAGCACATCCTGTTCGATCCAAAGCCGTGAAGCTAAGGAATCAAATGGTCGCATTGCTTTATGTAAAAAGGAAATTATGGACCTAGAAGAAAGGGACTTATCAAAGGGTCTAAAAGGGAATGGTCTTGTTTTGGCTTTTATGTAAACAAGAGATCTGAAATTGTCAGAAATAAGCCAAGACTTGTGATAAACTATCAACCGCTTAATGAAGCCCTAGCATATGATGCTTATCCAATTCCAAAACCAACTTCATTGCTCGCCAAAATCGGCCAAGCGGTCATCTTCAGCAAATTCGACATGAAGTCAGGATTTTGGCAGATAAAGATACATCCGCAAGATATTTTCAAAACTGCATTTACAGTCCCACAAGGACATTATGAATGGACTGTTATGCCGTTCGGTTTGAAAAACGCTCCATCAGCATTTCAAAGAATCATGGATTCTATTTTTGCTGATCTTAATTTTATTCTAATCTATATAGATGATTTACTTGTTTTCTCGCCAGACGTTCCTACCCACTTCAAACATCTCAACCTGCTATATACACGCTTATATGATTCAGGCCTGATCCTCTCAGCGACAAAGGCAGTCTTTTTTCAGACTACTATCAGCTTTTTAGGCCGAGAAATCCAAGCAGGGGGGGTACGTATGATGGAACACTCGCTAGAATTTGTTGATAAATTCCCAGATGTCATTCAGGACAAGACTCAGCTTCAACGCTTCCTTGGAAGTGTTAACTACATAAGTGCTTTCTACCCTAAGTTAGCATTTGACAGACAAATCCTTGACGAAAGACTAAAAGATAATCCAGCACCATGGACAGACAGGCATACCCAAGCCATCAAAAGGATTAAAGATAATCTTGGCAAGCTACCAAGGCTATCCCTGATAGATGAAGATCTACCAAAAAGAGTCTACACTGATTCATCGGAGATCGGTTGGGGAGCAGCTTTAATACAAATAAGAGAAGGAAAAGAAGAACTATGCCAATTTGCCAGCAAACTTTGGAAAGGTTCTGAGAAAAACTGGGATATACAAGAAAGAACTCGTAGTTGTTAAAGGAGTTAAAGCATTCCATGATTATCTAGCATGGAAACCTTTTGACATCTACGTAGATAACAAGGCATTACCATCTATCGCTAAGAAGACAAATACAGACAGCGCAATAGTTGTCAGATGGTGGATGCACATGGCAGATTACCAGTACCAGATCCACTGGATCCCTGGATCCAAGAATGTAGTGGCAGACATGCTATCCAGAGAAATGATCGCTGATAAACAAGAAGATCAAGCCAAGGTATATGCTTTCAAAGTTGAAAGATCTTATTTAGAATATCTTGAAGATATTAATATTATGACTTGGCGAGGAGACTATTTCTCAAGTTTTATGCAGAGAGCATGGAGACCACATATCTTCCTACAATGGGAGATGCTATCAGCAGGAGCCAAATGGACTCATGAAAAGAGGCAAGGCCAAAATGAATTCACTATGATAATTCTGAAATACCTAAGGCTGTATGGATACGTTAAGTTTGAACAGATCCAGTCCCTCACTTGTCTAGCAGTCTGTAAATGGCCAAAGAAGCATCAAGAATGGTTCCAATGCCCCACCGAGGAAGGAGAGATTTATTCAAAAAGGTTTGAAGAAATGTATACATAAATGTTTTTATTTCAGAACAAAACCTTTGATCACACCTATATGGTCACAGTCCAGCAGAGACCAAACGAAGATGTCCCATGGCAAGTTGCTTGGGAAACACGGTTCATGCCAAACGTATTCTGCATGTACCCACCATATGTGATGTTAGGTCTAGCAGAAATAAAACTGTATCGGGCAAGACACGGACTACTTCTTCCACCCCAGGCCTACACTCAAGAAGTTCGGCAGGGAGCAGAAGTACTACCACATACTGCGGATTCAAGACAGCCTTTTTATGTTGAAAACTTAAAGTACTTTGATGTACTCGACTATTGGTTTGAGAATGCTGATATCACTGCTTTCTGGTATGTTTACCCAGAAATGTTCGCCAGAAGGCTCGATGATGGAAAACCCTACACTATTCCGGATCAAATGGAAATCATTATCGATGAAAAAGAATGGACAACACTAACTCTAGATATTCCAATAATATCAGATCACCGAAGGGGTCCCAGCACATCAAATACTCTTGGATCACTCGTGACAGGATATTGGGAGCATCTTGTACAGTTTTATGTACAATGGGCACCACCAGACGTATGCCCACTTGAGTGGTGTCGTGATGAGAAAGCAGCCCATGACTATGACCAGACTAGCTTTGTAATCTCTACAGCAGCAAGCGCCAACAACACAATCACTAAAAGATTTGAATGGGCCATAATGCGACATTGATTGCCCATATGCACCGAATAACGTGCGACAGATGTTGTCCTAGCAGTTCAATCAATCACATCGACCTACAAAGGCATCGTCATCATAATATCCAGCGCGGGAGTCCAACGGATACGATATCAGAACCTGAATGGGATAACACGTCAAATCGAGATTCCCTCGACTCCATCACTGAGTACAACCTCATCAATCGGATGGAAGACTAAAGAAGAAGAAGTGGTCTTAAAAGATTCACCACTATAATCATGAATGATTTTGTAAAATTGGTGTCGGCCAATCTGTCAAACCGACGAGTCACTTCTGAAACTTTTACTCTTGTAATAGTGGTTATCGAACCCTCCACTTCAAAAAAGGGATTCCTCGTGTCTGTACAGTGGTCTTTGTTTCCCACTTCAAAAAGAAACTAGTATAGATGCTTGCTTTACGTCTTAGTTTGTACCGAAAGTAGTCCAGGGACCTACCGGGTTCACCTCAAAGGATGCGATGTCTGGCCACTTCATTGCCAATTCAAAAGCCTTTGGTGATAGGCCAACCGGTAGCCACCGGCTCTTGAGGTCAGTTTAGATCTATAAATAAGGACTTCGAATTCATTCGAAGGGAGGAGTTTTTTAGAGTTGAGTCTGAGAGCACTGCACTTCTAGAGCACTCTCTTCTTTGTCTTTTCGCTGTTGCGACTTCTGTGTTGCAAGTTTGTATATGAGCTTTCTGAGTACTCCCTTACTCAGTATATTAATATAAGTAAATGCCCTCTGTCGCATTTCATTACCCTGAGATCCTGAAGAACTTATCTTTCCTATCTGTTCCCCTCTAATATCCGGGAGTCAGTTTTCTATTACCAAAGCATTTCTAACCTTCCTCTCAGTTCTCAGGTCCCTTCAAGCAAAACACACTCTAACCCTCGGTCGCCTAATAGGGAAAATGAGAGGCTCATTAGTGTGCGCCAAGCCGCTAGAAGGAAGTATCAGCCGTAATTCGGCCGGAGCGGATCAGTATCGGAGGATTTGAACCCGTGATCTCGCATTTATACACTTTCTCGCAGAGAACGGTTGTCTTTGGAAACGAAGCCCTATTCTGGAGAACTAACGGGAAGATACCGGTATGTTTTAATGGTATCGAGCCTAGAGCATGTTTCTCACCCAAAATTTTTAGTTCTCAGATAGATCTTCCAACGAGCTATCAAATGCCTAAAATCCTGGAGATCGTGACAGTAAAAAGTTAATGACCTCCCTGCGGGAAGTTGATGCACCAACTTTACCCAAACAGGCCCACATGACTTTTGGCCGCTTCATCTCCAAGGTTAGGTTTTTGGCATTCCTCGCTATTGTAAGCCGCCTCCAGAGCTCTCATTGTAATCATCTTCACGATGTAGTAGCCGGCCACATTCTATTCAAGGCTAAGCTACCACCATTCTAGCGAAGTCTTTCACTCCATTTTTTTACAGTCTTTGTGCATTTATTTCATTAATAGAAATCGGTATTAACAGATATCCTGTTTATGGTTGCATCTTTTGATACATTTATGTTATATTAATTGATATCCGCTGAGCATCTCTATGCATTTCTTTATTATATCTCCAACTTACTTGCATCGAAAATAATCTGAATCATCCATTGTGGTTGTTTCCCCGCGCCAGGGGTTTGCGGTTGATTTCTTGGTTGTTCTTTGTTATTGTTTTTCTTGGTTTATTTCTTCGCCCCCACCATAGAAGGGGTCTATTAACCACATTCACCCTTGGTAATCTCGAGTTTGAGGGGTAGAAGAGGGCAAATACCGGGAGCAAATTTCATCGCTGGCCGCTATGCTGTTCCGTACGAATCGGAAGTAGATTGGGTTTGACAGAGCTAATAACCCATCCGCAGGAGGCGCATCATGGTTTGGATGGATCATTAGTGGTATGGGTAGCATTTGGTATCAACTGCTACAGAAAGTACCAGATTGTGGAATAAACTAAGTCTAGCACCGAAGCTCTGGGCGATAGCTTCTAAGGACTACACCGCCCATGCAAACATCACGAGCAATCTGGGTAATGTTGATTTAGTGAGCCATTCCGCTAATAGTTGGTCAAGAATGACCGCTTTGATTAGCTCGCTGCCTCCATTCATGAATATGATCGAGATATGGACGGAGGTTGTCCGACGGCTGGAGTGGGTCATTAGTTTGGTACCCGCCTCGTGATCAATGGGCATGAAAGTGTGTGAGGAAGCGATGGCGAGAGTTGAAATCATGAAAAGAAGCACGGTGAATTAATGTACCATTTTCCCGCTGAACCCGTGAGCGCTCATTGGAAAAGACGCAAACGTATAGAATTGTCAATGAGGTGCTGGATGAACACCACAGATGGAAAGTCACTACATGGTTGTTTGGGTCCTCTCCTGACTTTCCATCAAATTTTGGAATATCGTAAGGAAGTTTAGCTGGAATACGGGCTAAACCGAGAATGAAAGATGGATCATTCGCTAATCGAGACGTTGGGAAGATCCGTGGTTGCTATAGAAAGGGTGGCTGTCGGTTAACTTGTGGGTAATGGTTGTGTGGCATAGGGACACCAAAGAGGGCCATACACTGGGTTATGCGTATAATTGTAACTAGTGGGTCCTCTTGTATAAGGTTGGTGTTGACCGTATACGTAGATTTGAGGTGTTTTGAGAAGCATGCGCCGAAGCCGAGGATAACCGGATGGGTTTTGGCGGATTATGTTGATTTTGGCTTATCCATAAGGAGGTTGTCGTGGAGCTTGAGAATTGTGTCCCCCCGAACTGCGGGTTTCTTGGAAAAGGGATATTCCATGGGTTAGGCGTGGTAGACACATTTTTTCCATACGGGTGATGGTAGGCTCCAGATTGAGACTGTCCCCCAAAGATGAGGTGGGTGCCCCATGAATGGAAGTTGTCCTCCGTGGAGGATGCCCCCAGCCTTGAGGTAGAGTTCCTTAATTTGAGAACTGACGAAATGAATGACCTGTCACTGAACGGATTAAGGCCACCAAGACCGGTCTCTCCGGGTTTTTGGATAGGTATGAAACTTCCCAGTACAACCTTGGTAGTAGTGGTGGTGGGGGTATTCAGTGCTATGTACCCAAAAGGAGTGATGATGAAGGTCTAGGTGTTGGTGGTTAGCCAATTGCGCTTTGGCTAACCACCGTGATCACGGCAGGAATAGTCTGGAATGTGAGGGACCATTGTAGAAACTTGGTCATTCTGAGAGAAAAGTAGACCTTGGGCTACTGACGCATGTGTCTCGTAATTCAATGGATGGTGTGTGGCCGTAAAAACCATAGTAACCGTAAATGGTTTGCTGGGTACCTGTAGGTGATAGGTGCGCCGCCACTCCATCCCTCGCTCAATAAAGCAAAGATCCCCGGTGACTATGCTAAATGGACTTCGAACAATGTCTCAAGGGTCCAAAAGGGGTCGCCGGGCCTAAAGGGTTTGAACGACCCAAATGGAATGTCGTAAGGGATTGACGACGATAGAAATCACCAACCGAATTCACTTTGAGGACACGCTTGCTCATATTTCTCCGGAATGCGGAAAGCTTCCTGAGACTCTGAAACAATCCGAAAAATTTCTAAAGGAGTGGGAACTTCTCCTGGGAAGTTGTAGTGTCTTGAACCTCGCCTGAGGAGATTCCAGAATGAGGGGGTAAAGGGGTGTTCCCTTCCATATTTTCTTGAGGAAGTCCCCAGAGCTCCACTAACCGCATGGAGGGTCGATGTTGGCAAAAAGAGTCGAAAATGATCTATGGCCAACTACCAAAAGAAACAGCATAATGCTTATCAGAATCTAAGAATCACAACCAAGCAAACAGACCTTCTCTTGATGACCTTACTAGTTGGTGATGAAATCCAACGTCATATGATCAAGTCAAGAAGGGGCGTGGATATGGTGGAATAGTTACAATGGCGACCTTCTTAACTGACTTACGCCTTGGTGCAAGCTTCCATGCAGTAATTGTGGATTTATCCTCCAAGGAGCCCGAGTGAGTTTGACCAATGTCTGCTCCAGGTACAGTGAGACTTCCCTTCACTGTCACCTTGTGTAAGACCCTAAATATTATGGCTACTAAGGTTACCAATTCGCAGTCAACCCCTGGGCGGGTACAGTCGATAGTTCGATCCGAACGTATGGGCAGGGTATCTAGCTCGAAATCAACTTGAAAGGCTTCCATTCAGTAATTGTGGATTTACCTTTAAGTGATCCCCATAATACGATATGACCACTACAATCAGTCAAACCACGGAGGGATAATCTCCGTAGCTCTCCCGAACGCGACCTCGTGCGTAACCCCTGTGTGAGAGGGGGATCCTAGGCAGACTTATACGATAATTGGATTTGACTCTCCCTAGCTCAGGATGCTAATGTTTGTTTTGGAAACTTTGGAGAGTTATTCTCACAGCCTAATCCAAAGTACTAAGCCTAGTCTACCGTTGGTGGAGGATCCTATAAAAGAAAATGTTCTAGATAATTTTTAATTAGCGTTCATTTTATAGTTGTTCTTTAATCAAAAGGGGTGCATGGAAGTGAAATGGATGGAATTATGACTCAGTCTCCAAAAAATGCATCAAATATGATAAGCATTCATTTATTTTCGATGAACATCTATCTAAGGGAGAGAGAGAGAGTTATTTCCACTAACAAGCACTAATAAGGAATGCCCTCAAACAAATTTTCTTCAATCAAATCCAACGTGGTGCTGAAACTTTTGAAATACCTTCTAATATGTAAAATCAATCATAAAGATGTCTCTTTATTGTTTGTATGTGAATAACGATTAATTCAAAACAATGCTCGTCTTGCCAATTATCTTTTTAGATCAATGAAAATCAGACCAACACAAGCAGGAATCGTACAAACAATACACCCTCTCGTTGTGATAAAAAACAAGAAGCAAAAGAAAAGTAAAAAACAAATAAAAGTCAAGAACTTCACACCAAAAGAAATGTTGAAGAACAATGACCTTAGCTAAAACCAAATGGAGAGATCCTTAGAATTATGATGACCTTCACCAGAGTTTTTCGCTCAGTCAAAAAGGAGCGAAAGACAATGCATGGGTTTCAAAACTCCAAACAGCAGAAAAACTCAAAACAATAGTGAAGAAGGCTACAAAATCTAAACAGAAAGGTGTTTGTTCTTCAAAAAGAAAGATTTCAAAGTTGAAAAGGAAGAAGCATTGACTCACAGGGAGACTCAGCAAGTGAAACCTAGAGGTAAAACCCTGAAAAGAGAAATTCTGGAAAAACTTTTGGCCAAAAGAGGGTTGGCGCTCTATTGTAAAGGGAAAGGAGAATTATAGCGCTCTGTATAAGGCACTCAGGGAGCACTGGCGCTCTGTTAACATAGGCACAGGGGCGCCAGGTTCAAAAAGCTCCTAAAAGTATCAAAAATCCAAAAATTGCAGTCCAGTCTCGTCAATCAAGTTGAGTGTAATGGGGTAGGGAGTCAATCAGCTCATGAAATCAATCAAAAAGGGGTGAACCAAGTCTGAGAACAATCAAGGTGTGAGACAATGTCTATGAGGAGAAATCAAAACAAAAAGTTTCGATTTGAGGACTATCCCCAGTGGAGTCGCCAGTTTCTGTTGTAGGAAAATCTCCCTGCGGACAGGTAGATTGCCTCAAAGAGATAGACCCTTAACTCTAAGACAGAAAGTGCTTAACGTGGACACTAACTTCCTTTCAAATCTATACAAACTAATGCATGAGGAGGAAAGAGAACAGAAGTACCTCTTTATCGATGTTTGTCCCTGCACGCTCCAAGTTGAGCTCCAATCTTTCGCTCCTCGATGAGCCCTGTAGACAAACAAAGTACGACCACTTCCTACTCTATTGATATTAGATTGAAAATAGATCTATCTATCAATGATAAGTTCATGTAAAATCAGACACAAACTAGAAATAAATAGGCCAAGCGTGTCATATTAATGAGAACAACGACAGCAGTACTTACAATCGTAGATGCGAATGCGACAGCTTTGTCGAGTCCCCTTTGTCTAACGTTGCTCGAAATATCCACGACCTAGATGATAGCAGCTTCACTGATCACTCTCCTTTAGTTCACTGTGTGTTTCCTATGAGATCATAGGTTTCATGCTAGCAATTCTTCCCCCTTTTCACCATCATAGAGCCTACTTATATAGGTTAAGAGAGGCTTAACCTCTTGAGGTATCTTTAGGGTAGGTTGAGGAATTTCCTCCTTAGATTAGGGATCTTATGATTGAACCAAGAATTCGAATGCAACTTCCTTCCAAACTTGAAAGGTCCTCCCCGTATTCTCCTCAACGGGTCAACCACTGCCTAGATTAGACAGCGCTCCCTCAAAAGGGGCATCAGGGCACTATAACGCTCCCTAGGAGGCTCAAGGGAAGCACCAACTCTCTAAGGATGGGTAGCGCTCCTTTAGAGAGGTGGTTTGTTGTTATAATGCTCCCCAATAGCTTGTGGGGGAGCGCCAGCGCTCCTAAGGATGCCATAGGGGAGCGCTCTCCCTCAAAACCCTATTTTAAGGGCTTGTTTCAGGTGATAAGAGTTCCTTGACTTCAGTTAATCATTCTCCATCCTCCAAATCAAGTGTATGAGGTATTATAAATGTCTCATTGGTTTCATCATCATGGCAGTATGCTTTGTTTGATGTTTGTGACACTTGTGAACGACATGCGACAGTTGAGAGGAACATGTGACACTTACGACACTTATCGAAGCGAGCAATATTGAGGTGTAACAGTTTTGAGATCATCAAATGATCCAATTGATATTGTAGGTAAGGATGTATACTATATGTATGCTTGATGAGTCAATGTCTGAAGAAACAATCTCACCATTGCATCATGATATTCTATCAGGTGAAAATCACACATATCCAAAAATATATCCATATTTCTTTTAGGATATATTTCTCCATCCCCTGAGAATATTGGCAATGTTCGTTGCGGGGGAGTTGGAAGTTGATGTTGTTCTCCACGAAGGTTAAGAGGAAAATATCTAACCCTTCTTATTGGATTTCTTCTTCCATGCCTTTCTTCACGTCTTTATTCATATTTTTCACCTCTATCACCCATTACTGAACCCTTTTCTTTTTCTTCAAAGGAGAGCTCTTTAGTTTATGGAGTATGAAATTGTTTACTTCTGCTTCAGGTTATTGGTCCCTTATACCCTTCCAGTTTCAATTTCTATTTTGTGCTTGGACTATTCGAATCTGTCTTTCTTCTCTTCTTTATCTTCTAAGAATTTTTATTTCTTCTTCTTGGACAAGGGTTTGCCAGGATCTTTCCAATTCTTCTTGATTTTGGGTTGTTGTCAACACAAGATTATACAGCTGATGAAAATTAATTCTTTGATTTCCCAATCCAATTTCTAACTGGGGTTGATCAGGTTGAGTTTGAGTCATAAGAAAATTTAGTCTGGGACAAACTTTTTTATTTTTCTACCCAGTATGGTAACCAAAAATGTTGATGTTTGAATCTATAAAAACCAAAATGACAACCTCATGAGAATATAAATATTCCTCTGTGTTTTTATAGAGGTGGTACTCTGTTTTTCTTTCATGGATTTTTCTTTGGATATATTATATCAAATAATATAGAATTATGTCAAATGACAGAGTTCAAGTCTTTATCGCTCAAGAAAAAAAAAATTGAAAAAAAAAATTAGTGGAGAATTCCTGAGAGATGAACTAGGAACCTCAAGCATCACACATACTGAAAATAAATTATAGAAAATAAAAAATATTTCCTCACATCCATCATAGTTTCATATATTTATGATCACATTCAAAATAAAAGAGAATGGTCCAATCGTACAAGAGAACTTTGAAAGAGTATTGCTTATTAAGATCAAAAAGAGAATATGATAAGCTAATTTCAAATATCTTATACTAAAAACTCGGAGTTATAAAATATAGTCAAAACCAACTCAAAAATGGTTCTATGGGATTTCTCAAAAATAATATGTCTATTACAATTTTGGAAATTGGAAGGTATACACAAGAAGTATGAAGAAGAGAAAAGAGTCTGGAGTAGAGTGTGAGCAACAATATCTGGAAAGAAGACAACAAGGAGGTTATCAGAACTCGGTTATATTTTTCTAGTGAAAGAATAAACACAACTGGATGAATTCTGAGAAGGAATGAAGTATGTGATCAGTATGGACTTGATATGATAGAATATCTCTCTTTCATTTTCTTGTCGATGCACATTTTGTATCCTTGTTGGTTGTGGTTGTGTTAACATTATTAACTGCTTCCATTGGAGTTTCATAAATTTTAATTAAAGACTTGTTTAACCATTCTTGAATATGTTCTCTTAAGGGAGCAATGATCACTTCTTGCTTGACTTTGATATTAAATAATTCACCTTTAGTTTCTCTAAGGTCAACTGATCAATTTTGTAATGTAGTCTCAATATCTTCATTTCTATTGGTATATTCTGCAAGCCAACTATCAATATCATCATAAGTATACTCCACCATACTATCAAATAGTTTTGTTGATAATCTTTTCAAAGTTTCAACTTATTTTTCAGATTGATGTCTAGTCATGAGCATTGAATTTGATATCAAATTTGGATCTCATAGTTCAATAGTAGTACCTGCAATATCTAGCCTAATCACCTTGAATATGCCTTCGTATTTTTATGTGATAATTCATTACGTTCATTTAATAATCCTCTTAATGTATTAATCCTTTGAATCCAACATGCTTTTAATTGCTTTATACGGCTTTGAGAAGGCAAATCTTCTTGTTTTCTTTTTTGTTCCGTCATTGTCGAGGCTTTTGTAGAAAACATAGCAATTCCATCTGTAAAGAATCCTTCATCATCTATTAGGTATGTATTCAGATATTCTTTGGTATTTTGTATTATGAGACAGATAGAATAAAAACGTTTTGCTAAGTCCCATATATCTAAAATAAGTGACATTCATTTCTTTATATTTTCTTCCACAAAATTTCAAGTGGCATTAAGTAAACTTGAAACTCCTTTTAATCTTAGACTTGACTTAGGGGTTCTCTGAAAACTATCGCCAGGCTGGACAATTGCAATAAGGGTGGCTAGTATGGGTTGAGGAATCAAAGTTGCTTCCAATTGTTTGATTATTTCTTTATTCCTGGAATTTTTCTCTTCCATATCAATTATGGAAACATCCAGTGCATCTCCTCTAACCTTATGAATCGAAGATAATTTTGATGGACACATATCTATGAGATAAATGGTAGACCGAGACTTACCCTTTTTGTTCTTCAAAGTT